>JBBIGC010000082.1:3849227-3875553 GCA_037576955.1 Lepidarchus adonis | reverse complement strand
TCTGTGAGGAGAATAATAGCCTGTCTCCAACAAACGCCTGTCTCTATTAAACGCCTGGTCGTCAGAATAATTTTTTATATAGTATACAACTAGAAGAGTATAGTAGTATACTACTATTAGAAGATATACGGTACATCACTACAGAAGTGCTACTTCTCAACTGACCTGCTGAGCCCCCGGCTCTGTCGATCTTTCTCTTGCTCATAGCGGCCCTTCAGGCCTTTGAACGTTTGAACATACTCAATGGATTCAAGTGCTTTGTAGAAGTTGTCAACTATGTGAGCAATGAGCGATTTGATGTCCTCCTAAAATCGAGAAAGCAAAGCATTTCCAGATCTGAACAATGAATGTCAAAATGAGTTTGGTCATTTTCAGAGAGGACTTTTAATTTCTTACCACTTTGATGAATTCAAACAGTTCTATGATGGCGGAGTTGAGAAGATTGTATCTTGTCCCGTTGTCCAACAAAGCGTTAATGACGGGCTCAAATAGGTTCCCTTTAATAATGTAGCGGTTATAATACTCATCCTTCAGTCCTATTATTCTTCTCATGAATCGCAAGGCACCTTTAGATATAAAGGGAAGAGTTTTCTTAGAAAAAATACATTGATTAAAATACTTATAAATTATAAAAAAATATATTATCTAGAGCAGGAGTGTCAAACTCAAGTCCTGTAGGGCTGTAGCACAGTTGGATAATTTTCCTCCTCAAACACACACACAGCCTGGCAATTAACAGGCGAGTTGAACCAGGTGTGTGAGCAGGGAAATCAAACTTCGACACCCCTGATCTAGAGAATGCAGTGTCACAATTGCAAGTGTATTCAGCCCATATGTATTCACTACTTACTCCTCTTCAATATGACCAGAAACTCATGTCAGTATAGCAAAAACAGTAACGATCTATCCCAAATAACTCTAGACTCACATAATGCCAGGAACGTGTGCTTGGAGTTCATAAGCACCAGCACTCTCCGTAGTAGGTCCTTATTCATTATGTAGTTCTTTATGTGGTAAGTGTGGTGCTCTACACAAAAGGTCAGCAGCTCCAGTATCAAAGCCAGCAGCTGAGCAGTCTGGAAATTGTCTACAGGCAGCACAATCAAGAGAACAGATTAATAGCAAACCTTAAAAACAATGTTATTAGTAGACTTGGCATTACAGCAAAACCTTACTTACCTGGACAAACTGGATTGCCCTTTGTAGATCCCTCAGGTGAATCTATTGGAGGTTAAATTTATTTAATATATTACAGGTCTTTTTTGGATATTGCACAACTGCATTAACACTATGCATGATTTCGGATTAAATGTAACTATAAATCTGAATACTGAAGAGCTTACCCTTTCTCTCCTCAGCTGTGTTAGCCAGCAGTGGGGCAGTGAGGACGTGCATGCAGTACTTGTAGAAAAAACTGAGGAATTCAGTCTTTTCTGTTTTCTGGGAACACAAAATTCAAACAGGAAATAAAAAGAAGTTTAGGCTTTTTTTAACAGAAAAAACATCATTATTAAAGCAGACACTGGAAAATCCTAATCTATTTTAGATTAAAAGAGCAGTTAACACAATCAGTGTTCATCACAGTTGCTATGGTGTAAGAAAAAAAAAAAAAAACAGGACCTTATCTACACATGAGTCAATTCCAAAGGGCAGGTATCTAGTAATGACTACTAGGTCATGCTTCACAGGGAACAAGTGAAGCAGAAACATGTTTATTTCACACTGAAGCAGAAGCATAAACAGCAGAGAGATGTGAAGAACAAGAGTAACTCACGTTGGTGGGTGCTAGCATGTTCTCTGGGTCGATGAGCGTACGCAGTAGCCCCATAAGCTGCACCGCACCACCCAGCTCAGGGTCTGAATCACAGATCATTTGCTTTATCACCAGGTTTATCAGAAGAACATCCTGAAAACACACATGCACAAGTAAGTTCCACAAACTGTACCAAACTGCAACATTATTTAGAGTCTTATGCTGTTACATTCAACACAGTTTGGTAACAATGTACTTAATGTGCCTTTCATTCACCACTTGAACATAGTCCAAACATATTTAACAACAATGTGACAAAACAGCAAAAAAAAGGCCTTTTGCAGCATTAAAAAACAATATATACACAGTAAGGAACCACCCAAAGATCTGGAACATACCCAGAGATTAATTAAGACAAAGCCTAAACTTACAAAATGAGGTCCAAAGGTAGATTTAAACCATGTTGGAAAAATTATTTGTCGTGTCTGGTTTGTTCATTAACACAACACTATAATCAGACCAAAAGGGCACATCTAAGATGTATGTAGTTATTAGTGTGATATACTACCCCCCCCCCTTCAGAAAAGTTATGATGTTTTCCAAAATACAAAAAAAATCTGAGGTACGTTAATTCATCTGAACCTTTATTTAACTCACAACAGCAAAATCTTTTCAATAATTTTACTGATCAACTGTATTTTGCAAATACACACAAAATTACAATTTAATGGCTGCAAAAACAAGTTTGCATATTTATGCTTCAAAGAATAACCAAGTTACAAAACTATAAAAATATAAATTCGCAAATCTAGTTGGAATCCTGACATTCTAACAATGTAAAACCTAAAATAAATTTCAAAATGAAGTTTTTGAAAGATTTTAAAATTAAATCTTCTCATAAAACAAAGTGCATTAAACTGAAGTGCAATTTTACATTCTCTGTAAGATTACTACAACAAAGTACATTCCAAACAAGAGTTTTAAGGCCTTGTCCACACGGGTGTTCTAATATTGGTTTTTACACACACACACACACACACACACACACACACACACGCACGCACGCACGCACGCACGCACGCACGCACGCAGAGGATTTTTTAAAATGCGCACATCAAGGTTTAGCTCCAATCATTTTATCATCATATTATAGAATGATTATTAGAACTGAACCCTGACATCCTAATGTTAAATATGATCCAGACACAGGCAGAGAAACTAGGGGGTTCACCCTCTGACTGTATAAGGTGTTAAGAATCATGGGATATATTCTGTTCACCAGAACCTCCAGTAGACTAATAAAACGCAACGCAGACGTTTTCTTTGGGATCATTAGGATTTCGTTAGAAATGGAAGCCCAGGAAACGCAACATGCAACATTTTTTAAAATGGCATCCAAACACGCATCAAGGTGACTTCTCTTCCTGGGACATACATGCATATTTCAGCAGAACCATTTCCAGACCACATACTGAATGGGCTACAACAGTGTGGTTTCATAGACACAGATGCAACAAGTTCAGGTCTATCTCCTACTGAAAATGTAAGGTGCTTTAAGGTTAAAAGATTTAAGACAAAGGTGACCATGCACTACTGAAGCTGAAGTCCTACAACAAGAAAGAACGGGCAACATTTCTAACTGTAAAATTACTACAACTAGTATCCTCAGTTCCAAAGCAATTAAAAAGTGTTATTAAAACACTTGATAGTAAACGAGCCTCTTTCCCAATGTTTGATAAGTGCTGCAGCCATCAAATTCTAAATTTGTGTATATTTAAGAAATTCACATCAGGTTTTCAGTTAAAGTGCTGAACTTACTGAAAATTGAGTTAGAACTACTAAAATAATTACTTTGTGTTTGTTGGTTAAATAAAGGTCTAATAGAGCACATTGTTTTGTACAGCTATAATGATAACCTTACAAATATTTGGGTGGCTCCACACTTTTGACTAATCAATAAAAGATGTAACAATTCTAATGTTAGGACTATGAATCTGCAATACTAATTTTTGTTGCTTCCAGATTTCTGTTTGTAGGGTTTACAATAGTATGTTCATCATGTGTGACACAATGCTCTACAGTGCTGGAACTCACATCATCCTCTGCCTGTTGAGGTTCCTGCATTACAAACTCTCTGACCATGGAAGGACTAAACTCCACCAGATACGAGAAGATATCTGTAGCTGCAGCTCGCACCTGAAGGTCATCCATACCCTAAAAGAAAAACACAACATTTTCACATTACACAAATCAGTCTTCTAACACACACTTCCAGGGATGCAGACCATTCAGAATATTTATTTTTTTAATCCAAATATGACCGAAGTAAAAAGTGAAGCTGCTTCAAAATCCAAATTTGTTGAAAAAGAAAAATTAGCAGAAATAATCAGGCATATGCATTTTTAAGCACCAAATTCTCTTTGCACCACTAGATTCAATAATAAAGAGTAAAGCATTAATTATCAATTCTATTTTGTATCACCTTTACTGTTTAAATTATTAGCCAATTCTGATTCTTAATTTACAGTAAAACTAAGCATTTAGGGCACACAACTCACCATAATGATTTCCAACGCAGGGAGAATTCCTAAATTTGCTAATGTTTTGAAAAAAGCATCCCTATTTTGAGGTTGCAGCGTTTGTGAAAAAGCACAAAACTCCTTGAAGAAGTTGACCTATGGAAAATAAGCAGTAGACACATGTGATTACATATTTTTTTCACAACAAAAATAAATATTTTAATAGTTACTAAAATATATATTTATTAAAAATGTGTAATATTTCTTTTACAACCCAAACCATGATCTTACCAACTCTCTCCTTTTCCCATCCTCTGTTGCTTCATCTGTGAGCTGAGCAAAGACTTCAGTCAGGAACTTCTCATCCTCCTGATGATCAGGAGGGAAGATTTTACCAATGGGTATAAACAAAATTGTAACACACTGAAAATGTTACACTGAATAAACATTTAATGTTTGTAATTACTTATATTTGGTGTTTTGGAAAACATTGTCAGGTGCAAGCAGTGTGCACACGACTGAATTAATCAAACACTGTTTTATAGTTCTCTATTTTAAACACACAAAGAAAAACAACATTAAAACTGTACACCAAAGTAGAAACGCACATGGACAATTATAATACAAAAAGCAAAAAATATTACTCATATTACTGTGAACCATACAAAGAAACCTTTTATGCTACTGATATTTTTTAATGTAAAGAACAAATTTATCCACCAGAATACATGACAATAATAAATTGTTCAATCACAAAATGTTGTTCAAGATCATATCCTATTTTTTGACCAACTATTTATTGACCTGCTCACTGAAAATACAGTTATACACTTTTACTATTCCTCAATCTGCTGTTCTGCTGAAATTAACGTGGGGGGGTTTTAATTAAATACATTGTGTGTGTATGTGTAAGGGCCGGGTCGTACTCCATATATATATATATATATATATAAAATAATAAAATCCATAAATAAAATCTGATGGCTCTGAAAGAGCAGGTTCTCCACCAAAGATATATCTTGACTGGCACTTCTTTTGTAAATATTACCTTTGTTGTAATTAATCTAAAACAAGGAAAACTTTATAATCCACCCTTATGACAAAGGACTCACCTGAAGCATGCTAACTATTTCCACTTTGTTGAAAAAGATAAATGATGTCAGTGTGGAAAGGAAGTTTTCTTCAAACACGGATGGTGTGGGCAAGATGATATCTTGGATGTACTGCACCCGATATGTCTGATGAATCTTCTGCCTAAGTTCTGAGTCTGTGATGGGAATGACCTCCTTGAATTTGGCTGTCTTGGTTAGGAACTCCCGATGTCTCTTAGGCTGAACCAGGGCCGGGTCGTACTCCAAGCAGCCAACAACGTCCATGATGCAGTCATCAGAGAACATGACCTCAAACAGTGTGGCCTTGTTTAAGAACAGAACGCCACGCACAATCTCATAAAGATGGTGCAGGCCCTCCCGGTTGTCCAGGTCTTCACATGTCCTGAAAAGCTGAAGGAGCTTCTTGATGTAGCCTTCACTCATAAGCGCCAGCGCCAGCTTTTCCCGCCGGATAGGTGAAGAGAGCACAGAGGTTACCAGGTCAGCTATCTCCTCCAGACGAGCCAGCTCGCAGGCAGGCAGCTCCACTAAGTGGCTGGTCTCTGGCATCTCCTCAAAGCGTTCTTCCTCGGACTCATCGATGAGGTCTTGAGTGATCTCCAAAGATGGATCCTTACCTTGGACCTAAGGATTAAATGCAACATGATACAAAAGCATGTGACCAATGGGGGACAAATATGACTTCAGAGTAATGGTATTAAGATTAAAATTGGTTATTCATCAAATATATAAATGTGAACAGGTCAGACAATCATGGCTTGAAAATGGTATAAAAAGAAAATAGGAATTGTAATTTTTAATGAACAATAACTAGATGCAATAACTAAAATGTTCCTGAACAAAATCTCTATTACCAGTTAATAAAGTTACTTCAAATCATGTACCTCACTAGATAATTATTTGTACGTTTCTTCCACACCCACAATTCTGGCTAAACTTCAAAACATTCCATGCGATTAATCATTTTATGCATACATCTGACGTACACACTAATGTTACATGGCATCAGTAATTGGATGTAAAAAATATTAAATTAAATGCTTACTAAAATGTTTTAGTAAGCATTTAACAAAGCCAAAAATATTTACAATAGATGAGAATTAGAAAAAAAGTCAGACATATGTGATTCACCCCAAATCATTTTGCAGCACCAACTGCATGGAGAGATCCAAAAAACAAAGGACAAATAACATGCAAAAACATGCAGCATAATGGGGCATTCAATACATTTAAAACTTATATGCTATTCCAATATTTTTTTTTTACAAACAGTGCAAGACTTTCCAGTTTCTGATTTTCCATTTCTAGTTTACATTAAAAGATAACAATAACACTATTTTGGCAAATTATATAAATCTGGTCTTTCAGTAATAACATTAAAGGGGTGGCAGACGAAAACTTGAAATACATTCAGATGCTTACCTGACAAATCTTCTCCCAGATTTCATCACAACCCGCCTTTTCCTGGAAACTCAATGCAAGATCATAATTTTCTGCCTCAGACCAAACAATAAGGGTATCCTGTGAAAAGATACATGTGTAGAAATCCATAATTCAGAAACGGTACAACTGACATGTTCTTAAAACACAATTTTGCTACTCAACTATTATTCAATAGTTCACTCACTTGTTGTTTTTGATATGCAGTATTTGGGCTGATCTTTGACTCCAGCAGAAGTGAGCCTAAAAAATTAAAAATACAGATAAACATTACAAAAGCATAAACTTACAAGCCTCAAAGTAAAAGGAACAGATATATTTTTCCATTTATAATAGATTCTTCCATTCAAATTGAACATAAAATGCCACACTATGGTAGTAAGTATAACATTTCAGATAGTAACCAAAGGGGAAAATTCTGTAGAAGTTACAAGCGTAATTGAGTGTGAGGTCATGACAAAGCTCCACGGATTCACCAGAGGATCACTAATGTTCAATTTAAAGGTTGGGAAGAAGAAAAAACAAAAATAAGATTTTATTTTTCTTATTCTGTACCTATAATCAATTTACATTGTGAACTGGGTAATCTTACATAATGTATTATTTAGAGTGAGGCCACAATATAAAAAACAAACAAAAAAAAACAAAGGAAGATCTACAAGAAGCATATGTATTAGCTTGTAGATCTATGGACATGGCTTCCTAGTTCTGGTCCTGATGCACATGTGGCCTGCACATTGTATTGTTTTCCTGTTTTAACACAGGCCCAGTGGGAAAACAGCATGTGATTGTCTACAAAGAGTAAGACGTCATTGGTTAGATGATTAACACAAAAAAACATGATTCGGATGTGGGAGTTAAGAGTGTACTGGGCAAAAGATTTGAACTTGCGATTTCTGTATCCACACATGTCCATGATGCAAGATATTTTAGTCAAATATTATTCACCAAGTACACACACTGACAGTACTCAACATGTGGATCACCTACTGAGTAGCGTCTGTTCTTCTTATCAGTGTTTAAATGCCTTTAATCCGCACCTACCATCCCATCTGAGTTAAGAAACTAATGAACGTGTTTTTTATAGTTGGAGACCCTGTTTATGTGAGCTACCCACCAGACACACTTCCCTTGTTTAAACACATTACCCACTATAATTAAAGCTACCGTTTAGTTCCCCCAACGCCGTTATTTAAACTCGTTATACTAATTATACGAGTTAATGAAATGTAATTATGGTTAACTAACTAAATTCCAGAACAAGTTTGACACAAAAACAGTGTTCCACCCTCAACAGCTAATGAGCTAAGCTGAACTGTAGGTTACTGAAGTTACCCAAGCTACCCTAACTAGCTTTGTTAGCATGCGAATGTCGGTAGCAGTGCCAAATGAAAGTGGAAAACAAACCGGTTCAACCAGTTCAGTACACAAAAGCGTTAAAAAACAACATATAACGACAAGCCTCGATTGCTGAAAGTCATTCGTCAAATACACAATTGAAAATCTACCGCGAAATAACCGGACTGTTAGCTTCCAGGCTAACACTTTCAATTAGCATTAGCATATCTTAGCTTAGCTTTACCGTCGGACTCAGCCCGGACCAGCAGCGATATTCCTTTTAATCTTTCCACGTAGGTAGACGAAACATGTCCGGTCCCTCGGTCGTCCCACTGGCGATCTTCGTTGAGCGTGTAAACTTTAACACGCCGTCTCGTGTCCGACATGGTCGGTTAAGGTGAAGCCAATTCGCAAATGCTACTGTTGTTTTTTTCCTGTTTTTCTCAACCCCGGACTTCAAACTCCGTTACTGGCCGCATGTTTCCCCCCTTACGCATACAAAAAACCACCTTCGTCTGTATATTTTATCAGTGATATCTGATTACTCCACGTCTACACACACGGCGTATTAAAAACACAACAACGTCTGATGAGTTTGATCTCCTGCGACCGTTTTCTCTCATCCACCGACCGCCATCTTGTAATCCGATCTGCTGTTAGTGATGGGGATTCTACAACTAAACGAACCCAACTAAACGAACCGACTCTTTGGGACAATGGTGTATCGATTCACAATCACGAATGAATCAAACCCATTTTCCTACACCACTTACCCACATATAATAAATAAACATATTAAAAAACGACTTTTATTTGGATTTTACCTCAAATACTGTATGACAAACCGGTAAACACGTGACATGCTTTGACTCTCTTTATTTATATTTATATATTTGTCATGTACACAGTTATACAAGTAACAATGTGCAGTGAAATGTGCCCCTGAACACTGTGCAAAAATAAAATGAATCCTATATATATAATTAGATAAATCTGAGAGTAACAACAGAATGTACACATAACAAACAAAATATACACATTGTTCAAACTGTAGAAGAAATGCATAGAAATATAGAGAAATATAGAGAAATGTAGAATATACGCATATAGAAATGTAATAAATAGACACAAGATGTACAGTTGAATAGAACAAAATGGAATGTGCTGCTGAATTTGGTACAAAAATGATAACAAATAAAAATGCAATGCTCCAAATCAACTAATTTAAAACCTATTTTAAATATTTAAATATCTTTTTAGCAAAGTAAGGTCATCACTCAAATATGGTTTACTGTTTATTTTACTTAAGCTCAAATTTACAGGTAGGAGAAATGTTAAAATAATGAATTCAGCACAATATCATACGAATACAGCAGCACAAATCACCAGTATATATTCATGTACCACAATGAACATAACACTTCACACCCCAGCACCCTTACTAGCCAGCTAGTGGCTTTAGAGAGAAAGAAATTGCTTAAATTAATGTATAAACAACTTTACTGCTCACCTCAGGCTTTCATTTTGGGTTTGAAAACTCCAGTGCCTACCTCAAAGGCCCTGCACTCTCCATAAACACTGCAAACGATTGTAAAATCTTTCATGAAATATTAAAGTTGGATTCCAAGTTTTCACCAAATCACTCGCAATGATGCTCCATTATGATAAGTGATGATTACTCAAAGAGTGCTGCGGCCAATGGGAATGTTTATTTATTTTTTTCCATGCTCATTACCAGTAATATCACACCTCTCAAGGCTGGGATCTGCCATTCAAGTTAATTGAACTTTCTGCTGGATTTTTAGTAACAGTATAATAATCATATACAGATGCAGCCATGGCCTAAAGGCTATGAAAGTGGGTTTTGGGCTGTAGGTCACTAGTTCAATTCCCACAGCAAGGCACCCAACCTCCAACTGCTCCCCAGACATCACGGCTGCTTTGGGTTGGTAAAATGCCAAAATTAAATTTCCCCTCAGAGATGAAGAGTATATAAAAATAATAATCAACATGAATAAACAATAATTAATATTCTATTTATTTGTGAAGTGAAAGTGGCTATTTGTCAATGTAAACATACCCCGTCACATAAAGTGGACCACAACAAAAATGTGGGCAACTATAAGCAGCCAACAGGGAGCAACATAGCAAAGTTCAAGTTGCCTGAGCCTGGACTTGAACCTGTGACCCTACATTCAGAAGGGCAAGGTCCCAAACACCTAACAACTAGGCCATCACAATTATTAACTCATTAATTATTCTATATTCAAGTGTATTGTAAAATTGAATAGCAATACTCACTGTTTATTACATAAAATGTAAAGAATTGCAATCATTTTATGGCACAAATATTGTGATATTATTGTATAAGTTCATAGGTCTTTCGGCTATCATGGCTGTCAATGTTTTGGCAAAGAAATTATTCTGTACAGCAAGATTAAATATTAAACACAGAACTGCAAATATGCTATGGTAATTGTGTCTTTTGTAGTTTCATATTTTCTGTTTAACTCGTAAGTTACAGTAAGAGGCAGTGTTTTTTTTTACACTATAGGTGAATACGAGTCAGTGAATCAGATGTTTGATTCAATAAATCGACTGGTTCTGAAGAGTCGGTTCAGTAAATTGATTCAACCCCCCTTCTCCCTTGAAACATCAATCAAAACGGTTTTTTCGCCGCGGGGTCTCCCGAGAGGGGCTACGGCAGCCGGGAAGGTCCGGAGAGGGTACGCACATGAATTTGTTCGCGTGGTTCTTTAACTGAACAGAATCGTATTCCAACAACAACAACAACAACAATAATATAATAATTATTACGAACTATAATTATTTCGTTATTATTATTATGATTATTATTATTAGCATACTGTTAGATTTATCATACTAGCCATTCAAACTATGTAGTAATAATAATGATAATAATAATAATGCTTAAAATTACAAGAATTATGTTCTACATATTCATATAATTTATTTTAAAAAATACCTGGTTTAGAGTAATGTCACCTTATAGTAATAAATAGTGTGCTGAATGAAAAAAAATAAATATTCTTTTAGCTTACAGGAAAATATCTGCACACTACTTTGAAAGAACTCCTCCCAACACTTTTACTGTTTTATTCCAGCTTATTTTACACCACTTGCAACTCAAACTGATCTAAATTCCAGCAGCTAGGTTGCTGAACTTTATCTGCTACTGATGGCACATGATGGCAGGTAGGCATATTATGTATTTTAGATATTTGTTTAACAAAGTGAAAATTTCCCCCATCACCCACTGCACAAGGTTATTTATCCCATATACTGGCAGGAGATAATACCCCTTAGCTGTGTGCCATTATACAAATTACAATCACACCTTCTTAGGGTGTAACTGTGTAAACATTTGTCTAGAAAATTCAGTTTATCCATAGGACATCATTAAATCATCAATATTATAGTAATTGCCCCACAATTATCTGCTAAAGTAGCTCACAAGAGGGAAAACTGGAGTTTCCTCATTTTTGTTAATTACCCAGTCCATCCAGTTCATACCAGCGCTTCCATAAGGAGTCTCTCAAAAGTACTTCTTTCAATGCATGAATGATTAATTTAATATGTTTAATTCCTGTATGTACTTGTCTTATTTCTGGTCAGAATAAGTTAATGTTTTGTTTGGCTTGGGTAGTTGGAAGTTGCGTTGGGCTCTTATATGTTAAAAAACCTAGATTAATGGTAATGCACAGGTCAGGTTTTAAAAAAAAAAAAATACCAGTACCACTATATGCATGGAAATATTATTAATACAACCAACCAAACCTCAATATACACCATTTTGTTATGGGTTGATCTGTGCATTATTGAAATCCTGGACATTTAATTGTAGACAGGATTTTCCTATAACTGTAGTACTGACCACAGGAAACACACATTTTTGCTATATTTAATTTGTTTTAAAAAGTGCATATGAACAAAATTCTTACAAACAATTCTAAGAAGAATACCCCCAATGTGGACCCCACCCTCCCAATTAAATATCTACTTCTTCCAGCACAACGCTGTTGTACCAGATGATGGAAATACACATAAAACAATATGATTACAGACAAGAGGAAGTGTTTACAACAGCACTTGGTAACATGGAGAAACCAGAAGAAAACTCTCCTCCCAATACAGAGGCGCTTGTAAGTTTGTGAACCCTTTAAAGTGTTCTATATTGCTGCATAAAAACCTAAAAGTCAGAATATTACAACTACCACTTATTTATTGAGGAGAATAATCCAATATTACATATCTGTGACTGGCAAAAGTATGTGAACCTCTAAGATTATTTGTTAATTTAAAGGAGAAATCAGAGTCTAGTGTTTTAAATAAATAGGATGACAATTAGATATGAATAGACACCATGTTTAACTAAAAAAACAGGTATCTGATTTTGAAATCTGATCTTCAAGACTTGTGTGGAATTGAATCAAGGCACAAACAAAAGCGATTTCTAAAGACATCAGGAGAAAAGTTGTTGGTGGAAAAGAAGGTTACAGAGCAATCTCTACATAGTTTGCCCTCTGTCAGACAGACTATGTACAAATGATTGAAATTCAAGATCATTGTTGCTTTCTCCAGGAGTGCATGACCACTTTAAGAATAAGGCAATAGTCTGTGAGGTCACAAATAAACCTAGAGTAACTTCTAACTTAGCACCTAAAGGCCTCACCCATATTGGAAAATGTTGATGTTCATTAGGAATACTCTGTACAATGGTGCATGAGTGGGTTGGATGGAAAAAGTTTACTTCTCTGAAAAAAACATTTCTGGCTATATACAGTTTGCTAAAAGTCACTAGGACAAGCCAGAAGACTACAAAATGAGACAAATGAGAACAAAATAGTTTTTTGTGCAAATGAGATGCACAATTTTGGAAAAAGGAAAGCACTTATGAAGAACTTATGAATATATGGTGGTAGTAATGGTAGTAGCGCTCAAGAGAAAGGAGTACATTCAGCAAGACAACAACTCTTATCGCAGAAATAGTTCTATGGAAGAATGGTTAAACGAGAACAATGTAAATATTCTTGAATGAACCAGTCAAAGTCCTGACCTTAACCCAACAGAAATGTTGTTGAAGGACTTTAATCTTATGAAGTTCACCTAAGGAAACACACCATTATCCCAGATTTACAGCTTTTCTGTACAAAGCATTGAGTCAAAAGATGATATGCAGGACTGATCAGCAGTTCTTAGTCTTGTTTAGTTATTGTCGCATACAGGGGTCAATCCAGTTACTCAAGGACATTTTTGCCCACTTTTGCCCCTCACAGGTCTGTCATATTGGATAATCCCACTCAATAATTAAAGGGCTAGGTGTAATACTTTTAGAACTTCTGTGACCATCTTATGATGTTCTGGGTCATACTTATGCAGAAATATAGGAAATACAAAAGGGTTCACAAACTTTCAAGCACCACTGCAAATAGGAATTGACTTTTTTTACTTGTGTGCAAAAAAGAGATAGAGTCCACTGTTGCTCAGCATGCTTTAAACAGTCCTCAGCAGTGCACAGGTCAGGAGGAACTGTCCACCGCACTGGTTGCTGCTCCCATAGTGATACTTTGCTTCTCGCTAAGTGTCTTCACCACCGTCGCTGCAGGAGACTGGAGAACTTTACGCGACAGCCTCATTCTGCCATCCGTGGGATCACGACCAAAGTATTTCACCTGTTAAAAGCAGGTGATGATCATTCACCTCTGGACATTTCTCTTAGTGTATCAGTTTTTAATGGGGATTAAATGTGGAAGTTCAGTAAAAAAGCTAATTTGCCCGATTTCCCCCCAAATCCAAACGTGGTCGATCAGCCAAGCAATGCTTAGGATCTGAAGACTGCTTCTTCAGTTTTGAACTGGAGCTACATGGCTGGATTGTGGAACTGCCTACATCCTCACATTCACTGAGAAAAGTACAGAGAAATCTAGAAAAGAGAAGGTTGCGTTGTGTTGGGTCTCCCTCCTGACTCATAGCTACAGTAGGTAAGTGTTGGACGGTTGTGGTGGGAGAAGGATGTTTTTTCCTGTTGTTTCCTGTTTTACAGTCTGCAGAAGTCATTACATTTTGATGGAAGATTAGAGGAAATGATATGTATATTTTTGAGCTAACGTGTGCTGTAAACCACTGAGGTAAGTAACATGAGGCACATTAGAGCACACAGTGATGATGAATGCGGATGCAACACCTGTTCCACTATAGAAATATACTTATGCAGAAATTATTGTACAACATGGCCAGTCACCTCTAACGTTTGTATTTATGTGATTAAACATTTTCATCTAAATTGCCTGATAATGAGCAAAAACATTAGGTCATGACTGGCTAACACAACTACTGCTTGTGTTCACTTGGTGTAAGCTTTGGGTTATAAAACGGTAATAAAAATCTGCTAATGGCCAGTTGTAAAGAAATCCCAATCAGGGTGCGCTGTTGTTGTAAGAGGCGATATATGACTGTTGGGTTTTTGTGTGTTGAAATAATAGCACCGGCAATACACAAGATCAATTTCAGAGATTTACGACTACACGGTTTGGTTGTATTTTGGATTTTTCTGTACTGACATGATTTTCTTGTTTCCCGTTAGCCCTGTAGCTTCACCACAACACTAAAACAAAGCAAAACACCATCTTGATTGATCGACTACATTTGGTGTAAAAGAGAAAGTGTACATTGTTCCGTTTCCATACAACTGCTTTAATGTAACAATAAAACAAGCAATTAACAGTTCAATGTAAGTACAAGTGGGTAATTAGTCTATGAATTTTCCATTTTTTCTATTTCTACATATATTATCATCTGTACACCCTTATGAATATATATTGGTTCAGTTCATACCTGTATCTGCTGCCCAACCTCTAGTCCAAGAGCAGTGGGGTGTTTAATCTGTTCAAAAAGATTTTAAAATACATTTAATTTAACCAAAAAACAACCAGAGCAAAGAGCAACCACACAAATGCAAAAATAGGTAAAATAAATAGTGTTTATTATCAAAATTTAATATAAGGGGAAAAAAAGGCCTGCAAAAAACGAGACACACTTTATAATGTACAGTATAATATATTAAATGAAGAGAAATGGTGAAAAGTAATTAACATTCCATGTAGAGGATGTGTAAACTAATTTTCTACACAAAAAATAAGCATGTGTCATTTTTCACACAATTCTATATATACTTCTTCATACGTATTCTTCTATACTTATATCTCAGCCTTGTTGCCGAATGAATCATACCCGTTTGTGATCCAGCTGTGAGTTGTGAAGCAGCACAGGGGTCATGTTGGGATACAGTTTGACCATGACGCCAGTGTCTCTAAACAATATCAGCAAGAAAGAGCAAAAATCATCAGCACTACTATTCTTGACCAGAAAAAAAGAGGGAATATTAATAAGTACCTTATTTCTGTGATGCTTGCTGTGTATACAGCACCAAATTCAAGCTGCTGTTCTTGCTGCAGGAGAAAAACATATGATTTTTTTTTTCTTAAATGTCTTAACCTGGTGACTGGTATCTGGTTTGATTGGTTGCATTAAATTATTAAAGCATGTGTTACATCATCTTTGCAGATTTCAGTGATGAACTCTTGGGCTTCATTCATAGCAGTGGGAGTTGGAGCAAAAACTGAGAATGTTTCCTCATCCATTTGGCTAATTGTTACACCTGGACAGAAAGAAAAAAACAATAATAACGATAATAACACTAACAGCATAACAAAAATATCAAATAATTATTACAGCCGAACAATAATCATCTTTATTTAAAGACATACAAAGAATACAAAATATGCTCAATATGCAGTTAGTAACAAAATTTTTATCACAGTGTGTGTTTGTGTATACACAATTATTTCCTTTTTTTGTGCCTTAAATGAATGACATTTGCATCATTTGTCTGATTTAAAGTTTCCAAAACACTAGACTGTAGAATTTATGTTATTGTTTCTGTAATGTAATTTACATTTTTACATGTAATTGCATACAATGTAATGTAAAATCAGCAGAAAATGCTGTATTTACTAAGTTCTACTTAAAGAATGCTAAAAAATTTGCACACAGCTGTAACCCATAAGATACAGGTTAAAATTGAGTAAATATTAAAACTAATCACAGTGTTCTACACATTCTGGTGGTCCCTTTTCTCTATCACACTCACTAAACCTTGCCATTACCAGGTGAGTTGAATCAGATGTGCTTAAGCGAGAAATGACCAAACTGTGCTGGATTCTGACCCTCTGGACCCGAGTTGAGGACCCCTGCTGTAACGCTGAAGCTCACCTGTCTGGGCTTGTAATCTGCGGAGATTATGTCCTCCAGGACCAACAAATCGAGCTCTTCTAGATATCGGTACACGGACACTCTCTTTTGAGGAAAATAATTTCACACTGTTAGACCAAAAATATGTAGAAGTATTAGAAAGAAGAAAAAAAAACTATGAACAACCATTCACAATATCATACCAACGAGGGGGCCATTCTCCTTCCGGGAGGCTCTTGGTTTGCTAATGGTTTTATTCATGATCCCCAAAATTTCTCTCTTGGCCACTACAAGAAAGTGCAAGCAGTGAAAAGTGTATGACACAAGAATTATAAAAACCATAGAGAAATAAGTGTTCCACATTGGCCAATCCATACCTGTGCCCTGCTGTATAGCTTCCATTACAATCTTCAGAGGAAGTCCTGGAATCTTAATATCAGCCTAAGAGGAAGCATAGAACATCTCACCGTCTCACCGTCCAGCTTAACTAACAAGCCCAACCTTCGATGTTCAAGATTACCTGCAATGCTGTGATACCCTTGTTCGTTCCAGCCATTTTAAAGTCCATGTCTCCAATGTAATCCTCAATTCCCTAAATACCAACCAATCAAGGTACATACACAATAATTACACACCCTGTAAACTAGGAGTTTAGGTAAGAGAAAGAGGCAATTCAATTAAATAAATGATTTAAACACATGCATCATACAGGAGAGTAAATACATTTACCAAAATGTCAGTTAATAATCTATAGTCTTGGATTTCAGCTGGTTTTTCTGGGTCACACTTCGATATCAGACCAATAGCAACACCAGCCACTGCTGAAGATATTGGGACACCTGAAGAAGCAAAGTTAATATTTCAAATGAAAGAAATTTATTCAGAAAGAAAAAAAACCTGCATTAAGTTTACATTTCTGGATAAATAATCCAAAAAGATGTTAGATTTGTTCTAGAAAAACTACTTGTTCATGTCTGAAGTGGTTCTAGAGATGTTGCCTGATGCAATAGTTGATTTGGTTCCGTCCAGCTTCATTGAATAGAAGTCAGTAAGTTTCAGAAATCGATTCAGTGATATTTCAGTCCAAACCATTCTGAACGACTGCTAATTATAATACACTGACCATCCATAACATTAACACCACCATTCCAATATTGAGCAGCACCCCGCATAACACAGCCTGGTGCACTGTGTATTCTGACGCCATTCTTTCAAAGTCAGCATAAACATTTCGTTTAACCCTTCACCGCCACATCCATCAGTAAGCCTTGGGTTCCCATGACCCTGTCGCTGATTCTCCACTCCTCTTTCTGGGATCTCTTTTGCTAGGTACCAACTACCGCACACCTGGAACACTCCATAGGACCTGCTGTATTAGAGACGCTCTGAGTAAAATCCAGAAATCTTTGAAATTTCCCTTTAAGAAATATGGGTGTGTGTAAAAGTGTGCCAAATAAAGGGTGTGGTTCTGAACACAAAGGATTACATTCTTGAACTCAGGCTGGTAAAACAACAAAAAAACTATACAAGAACACAGCTAAATATAAAAAATAATTCCTCCAGCCCAGAGAAGCTGCGTTATAATAACTGGGGCTGACTTGGTGGCATTTCCAGCTTCTTTCTTTCAATATATAGGGAGGTTGCATTGTGTTGGATGTCTAAACACAAACAGGTCAGTCCACATAGCTGCCTGTGTTCGGCTAAATGAACCAGTTATGGTCTGATGGTAATCGGATACTGAAAAGCATTATTTACTTTTTTGTGAGGGACTGAGAGTTCATACCTGCATCCATTAGAGCCAGACTGCCCCCACACGCTGATGCCATGGATGATGACCCTGCAGTAGTGGCATTAGACAGGTTACTTGCTTTTGAAACAAGTGTCATGTCTTAAGACCCAAATTAAAGAGGATCCCCCCCGAAGACATACCGTTGGACTCCAACACTTCTGAGGTCACGCGTATTGTGAAGGGAAATTCTTTAGGAATGACGGGTCTCAATGCTTTTTCTGCCAAGGCCCCTAAATCACACACACACACACACAAACACAATGCATTACAATTGGAACCGACATTGAATGTTGGGGTGATATATGTGCCATAGCAGTAAACTCCTCCGAAATAAACAATAAACAAAGTTTTTCTGATTCTGATCTTAGACCTACAGGAGCGGATTCGTTTTACCAGCAGAGGTAGAGTAATATCATTTGTTGAGACACAACTGGCAGTATTTGTGTAGTTTTACATTAGTGTTACATCACCGCTCACAATAACATGCTGCACAATCAGATACCAGGTTCTCTTATTCCATTAGTGTGGGTTCCATTAGATTGGACCATGGGTATTATTACTAAAACAGATTTGGACAAGAAGAGTATTCATTCCATAATAAGGGCTTCCAGGCAAAAGCCACACATGCACACATACTGCACACACACCTGGATTAAAATTCCTCCATAATTGTTACTGTCAGACTATAAAAACTATACACACACACTGCAGATTCATATTGGGTTAAAATCCCTCCACAATTGTTACTGTCAGACTATAAAAACTATACACACACACTGTAGATTCATACAGGATTAAAATACCTCCATGATTATGAGGGTCACACATGCACAGATTCATGCTGAACTGAAATCACTGAAAACAATTACATCTCACACCCTTCCTAGCTTACTCACCATGGCCCAGTTCTCTTCTGTTCATGCCACCCATCTTCCCAATCTCATTGGTTGCATAGGGGGGAAACTGAGAGGAGAAACGTTGCATTCAAACATTACAACCAACAAGGAGAAATCTAACAGCCCAAGCGATTTCTGTAAAGACTCACCTCATAGTGAAGCATGAAATTCTTGTCTTTGATCCCACTGTTTAATAAAAAAGAAATTCAGAAAACTGAACAGTGCAGTTTCTTCATTGACGGCTTCAAAATCCAACAACCGGTTCAACTGTTTCAGCTGATTTGCACAAGCTACAAATGTTTTATAATACTCTAAAGTCTTATATATATATATATAATAGTGACTCTTAATAAACCAATCAGCCATAACATTAAAACCTGTAACAAAATCAGTGTTATACCTTCACTGGTCAGTGGTGTTAATGCTTTGGCTGATCAAATATACTCTCAATTTGGCCCAGTCTCAATCTCGAATTAATCAGGGATTTTTATTTATTGTAAAATGACACTGACAAAAGAGGAAAGAAAAAAAAAAGACAGCTTTACCTTAGAGCTGTGGTTATAACATCTGTTTTTACACTGGACTCTATAGAGTCAAACGTAACAGCGCAAAGCACCTGTAAAATAATAGTGTTTTACTTTACATAAAGTAAGAAAACATGGTAAATAGTAAACAAAACCAATGAATATTATTGCAATACATTATCATTTTATGACAGTCACTGTGTTAGTCCATTCTTTTCCAAACTTAAAAATGCTTAAATTGGTGAACATTAGGGACAATTCTTGTCACATTCTTGGCATGGCTTGTGAGTGTTTTTCATGAATAATCATTAAAAACACACTGACAGCTTAGATAAACAGTTTTACATGGTTTTTTCAGCACTTTGCACAGTATATTTACTCCAGTTTACCTGTGTTTGGCCCCTTTGAAAGAGGGCAGAACCATGTAATGGCTTAAATATGTCCACTTCACATGAAATATCTCTTAAAGAGGTCAGGTCCCTTCCATCACACCTTACACAACACAACAAAATAATTCACCTATTAACCAATCAATAGAAATCACCAATACTACATCATCTATATTAGGCCTGTTTAGTCTTGGCCACATCATGTGTCTTGAAAAGGCAAAGTGTGAACACAAACAAGACACAATAGAGATTTTTTTGCTATATCCTCCAGTCATGTCTGCAATGTTAATTCCCTCCCAGACAGAAATTTCTCTCACTATGACAACAAAACACATCATTGCTCATAAGTGCTGTAAAATACAGAGCCGGTTTCCTCCCTTTCACCCTTACAAACTGCAAAGAATAGATACAAAACAAACATTTATAAAAAGCTGGAAAAGAAGCACAACAACCAATCAGATTTCTGTATGTCAAATCAAAACCCATTTAGAAGGGCATGTACAAATGAAATGAACTGAACATTACCCAGATACAAGACACATGAAGTGACCAAGTGTAAATAAGCGATGCAAGATGTGAAGCTGCTTACCTTCTATATTCATTAAGGACTAGATTGCGAAAAACGCTTTTAGACACTAAATCAAAGGCCTCGATCACTTCAAAGGGTTCAGCTTGAGGAAACCTTTCTAGAAAAGAATGGTTAAATGACACAGTAAGAAAGTAACCGCTCGCTCAGGTTCTTCTGCTGACTAAATGGTGAAAATTAGATTGCAGATACCATCTATAATTTGGAGAACGTGAACAAATATAAACATATAAATGACAGTACCTTTAATCATTTCCTCTGTGTCAAGTCTTATTTTGTTTATAGCTTCATCTCTGGAAATCTGGAAAATAAAACATGGGCAATAACATACAGGGGGTTCTCAACTTAAGTCATACTCGACATACGGAATTTTGTGGCTACATTGCTGCCTCCCCACCCCTGCCATTAAAAATATTAGTTTAAAACTGAAAGTGAAAGTAGGTGAGCCTCAAGTGAGTGAATGTCTCCCTCTAGTGGACTGACAGAGGAATGGCCCTATGGCATTACACACGTCGGTATTTTGAAATTTGACTCGTGTCACACTCGGTGGAATGAAATCCCAATGTAAGTGGAGAACCCCCTGTATATGCTTCCTAGCAAAAAGCAAGACAGAGGAGGTCATACACCAGAATTACCTTGTCATGTGAAAAGTCTGTAAAGACAGCGTAGATCTTTTCACTGGCCAGTCTGCAAGTATAAAGTAATGCAATAATGTCAATAACAACTGTGGACAGACATAAGACACTCATACATATATAAAAGAGTATAACTCTGTGGTCTAATGGTCACTTTAGCTGGCACTTCTTACTGGCGAGCGTAGTCTACCATCTCTGCTGGGGCCGTGAAGAGTTTGGATGGTGTGCGCTTCACCACTTTTTGCTCTCTGGCCAGTTGTTGGATGGTGTGGATGATTTGCTGTGTGTGTTTCACTCCCAGCTTCACTGCATGGCAGAAGTCTTGCTGCAACACATTCTCCCCAGAAGCCTCCATCATCACTGACACAGACAACAACAAGATAAAAAAAAAAAAATTAACAAAAAATAATAAATACTATATATATATATATATATATATATATATCACATCTATAACAATAACACCACTGTCAAGTGAAGTGAGCAACACTGACAATCTAGTTATTTCATTGCAATGGCAAGTGAACAGTCAGTTCTTGCTGTTGATGTGCTAGAAACCGAAGAGCAAGGATCTGAGCCTTGTTGACAAGGACCTTACTGTGACAGCTAGACAACCATCAGAGAATCTTCAGAACAGCAGGTCTTGTTCTCCAGGTCTGCAGTAGTTACAAAAGTGATCCAAGGAAGGACAAAAAGGGTAATGGACATCCAAGGCTTACTGATGGATGTGGGGGGTGAAGGCTAGCCTGTCTAGTCTGTTCCAAGAGAGGAGCTCCTTTTGCCAGAAATGTTAATACTGACCCTGACAGAAAGGGGTCAGAACACGCAGTGCACCACCAGTCTGTTTCAGAAGCATTTTTGCATTTTACTCAACATTTTGCAGGTGGTGTCAATGTTATATTTGATCCAGATACTTCAAGCTAGTGGTGAGAAAGCTCACACTCACCCACTTGGCTAGAAGGAGCCCCTGCCACCACCAGGTTCAGGGTACTGGAACTCATTTCCTTCCGGGTGGGATTTACCAGAAACTCTCCACCCACGAGACCAACGCGCACTGCACCTGCACAGAAAAAACAACATGCTTCATCAAGACATGCGAGTGGACCACCATCAGCTGACTGGCACAACAAGTTATAGAATAGGAAACAAAAGAATATATTTCAATGCTTCAGCCACTAGTATTAGAATTATGAATTTATCAAATTAATTTATAAAAAAGCACAGAGAAGGGAAAATCAGTCAACTTACCAATAGGCCCGTTCCAAGGAATGTCAGAGAGGGCAAGTGCAGCAGAGGCTGAAATGGTATTAAAAGAAAATGACATCCATCCTCAGTGAAAAGTTAACCACAAACTCACAGGTGATTGAGAACAAAGCAGCGGTGGGAGATCAGGCAAAAATATCTAAAAATTCTCTCTATAGGTCACAATATGTATTTTTCCATCTGTTGAGACAAAACCAATGACAAAGACTGTGGTGCCCTGCGCA
Source organism: Lepidarchus adonis (assembly GCA_037576955.1). Lineage (NCBI taxonomy): Eukaryota > Metazoa > Chordata > Actinopteri > Characiformes > Lepidarchidae > Lepidarchus > Lepidarchus adonis. The sequence goes on along the minus strand of JBBIGC010000082.1, from coordinate 3,852,814 downwards.
TTCTATCAGGGTCAGCATTAACATTTTGTGCAAAGGGAGCTCCTATCTGGGATCAGACTAGACAGGCTAGCCTTCACCCCCCACCCCCTATTTACTGATTTGTTCACTTTTATTTGTCAGTTGTCTGTATTAATATATTCCATCCTGTATATTACATCATATAAAATGTGTGAAGAGTAAAAGATGACTACTGAATGTAAAAGGAGCGTCCATACCTCCATTAATTGCAAGCACATCTGGGTTATTAATTCCATCAACAGCTAATATGTTGCACAGAACCTTGATAAGAAAATAAATAGACAAATTAATCATGCTACCAAAGAGACAGAACTATCAGGATAATGTTACTGTCAGTGGGAGTATAGTACCTGTGTATCATAGAAGTAACCAGCAGGGAAGAGGGGTCTGATGGAACGGTCTGAGGGCAACAAACAGAACTGAGACAGTTGAACTATGCATAAGCAATTAAACCAATGTGCATTTATTTCACTGACACAGTGACTGTAGAAGTTTCATCTTTAAACACATTCAAACTTTAAAAAAAACTTTCTGAATGATTAGTGCCTCTGACCTATTAACCTGCTGGTTAGAATCTCAAAGTCAGTTGTGCCCATTTCTCTCCGCAGGTAGTTGGTCGGGATTCTTCCAGCAGCTGCTGCTTTCTGTCTGTAATCAACCTGCGCACAAGACAACAGACAAATGATGTTTCCAAATGCAATAAGTCATATAGTGTGTACTAAGTGCAGAACCTACTGCAATGTTTTCTACCCACATGCACACACAGATTGTAATAACAGCCGTTATAATGCTCTTTATTAACAATTTACACAATTTTTTGCCATTAATGAACGAAAACACACTTTGGAAAATGTGAGAATTAAAATCTGCTGCTAAGGATGCACTGGTGTGAGGTTTGTGGGTTCATGCCAATAACGATTATTTCTCTTATACAAATCTGCTAATGCTGACGCAGATACATAAACATTTATGAAATGTACTAATCAAGACTATCAGGGCTACAGAGTGGTGCCACTGCCCCATAAGCTCAGACATTCTCCAAGCACACTACACTGTCTAATACTAGCCTCCACTCTCCCAACACCATATTCATAAATCAACCCATTTTAAGCATGCTTGCTAAAATGTACTCCATTTGTATGCAGATCCCTACATTGTTATTGTTGGAACAAAAGCTCACACCTAAAAAATCAATTCATAGGAGAAGGAAAAAAAAATACTAAAAAAAATACTTTCTTTTTATATTCTTTCAATGTTATTTTTATATCATCATATTTTAACAGTGTAAATGACAGCCTGCATTATTAAAATATGCAAAAAATAACACAAACAAGGAAAATAGAGATACAACCACTTGAGTGACTAGCAAGTAATACAGTCTGCCAATAGATAAAAGAGCTTATCAGATGAAGACACATTACACTTGCAGCCCTTGATTTCCTCTCAAGGCTCAAGGCTCAAGCTGCAGTATATTATATTATCAAGGGAGCAGATGGCAGAACTTACCACGAGGGGCATGAAATGAGACGGTGAGGGTTTCGTCTTGCTGACAGCTGTGACCATCACTGACGTCTCTCCAAGCTAGAAGTAAGGATACAAGAGGAAGTGTGCAGCATATGAGCAATTGTACAAGCCTTTGGCCTGCTGGAGTCGACCCCATACACCCCTGGCCCAAGCCTGGTTCAGACTGGTTCAGTTTATCAGTGAACAGATGAAATAATATAATATTTACTCACTTTCATGGATAAAACAGGGGGTGCATGTTTCTAGTGTGTTACAGTTTTAACAGAAACTGAAGTGAAAGTGGAAAACTGCCCTTTTGATCAGAGGGTTGCAGGTTGAAGTCCCGCCCCACACACCACTGAGGGAACAATAAGCAAGGTACTGTACCAAAAAAGTGGACACAAAAGCATTCAAAAAGCTTTTGAGGTTATGTCTCCAGGATTACAACGATTTTAGCAGATCTGAGAAAAATAGTAGATAATTTAACAGGTTTTCTCCTCAGGGAAGGAGAGAGATAAATACTACCATGGACAATCTGAAATCAACATCAAAGAGTAAAACCTGTAAAAGTGCAAATGATGCTATTTTAATTTAGTACCTATTTTTACATTAAATGGCCCTACATTTCCTGTGTTGCATACGCATATATAACAAGGGTCTTTGCAATCTTACCTGCACAACAGAACACCCATCTGCAAATCTGGCAAGCTTTCCTGTTGATATTTCCAGTTTTCTTTGGGGGAGAAACAAAGAAAAGCAGATAAAGACCACATTTGCAGAGCAACATTCCCCAGTCCTTAGTCCATGTTACTCGGCTACAGCTGTCAGCATAGCTGTAACAGACTTCTCTCCCTTTTCTTATGGTAACATTCGCTCCTTTTCCAGGAAGGATTTACACTAGATGAAATTTAGAGCATTTTTGTGGTCAATCTTTGATGTTGAGAAGTATTAAAGCACTCCAGCTCATATCAAATGTACCTTTTGTTCAGTATATATGACAGGTTTCAGCGAGTTAAACTTCAAGAGTTACTTGCACTTATCCCCATACAGTGTACAGTCAACTAATGGAAAACTAGAAAATTAGAAAACCTTATGAAACACCACATTACTTCACAAACTGAATCTACAAGAGATAAATTCAGAGTGCATTGCAATTTATGTCAGCTATCAATATCGCCATGGTCTCGTTTTCAGTCTTATTACAGCTTCTGCATTGAGCCAGTATACACTGAGCCATCAAATAGTTAAAAACTAGAGTACAGGTTGACATTTAAGACATTTACATCTTAGCCTTTTTAAGACTCTAAACCCTGTAAAATGAGGAAACGTTTTACCCCTTTTTGTGCAGAGTCTCAATCCAAACAGTGCATTAAACAGGACATTAAGTAAAAGCCTTTATGCCCAAATACTGCACCACATAACAGCTTTTACTGTTTTACAGGCCTACTTAGTTAATGAAATACATTTTTCTTATCCTACATAGTTCACTGTACAGGTAATGAAGATTATACCCTATTATACCTCACTGCATATTTAACCCATAAAAGTGCACGGAGTTAAGTATTTAAAGGGGGCAGTATGGGATTGATCCGAGTGTCATTTGTCATGTCTTACTTACCTCCCTCCTAAATCAACGGTTGCCCTCCTTTCTGTCCCATGGCTGGCCCAGACGCTCCGGTGACAACAACGTATGCTCAACCGGCTTAAAGCAGAACCAAGACTGAGAAAAGGTCTCATATTTAGGGTAAAAGTGTGTAAGTTAGTTGGGAATGACACATGAACACAGAAACATCAAGGGGGCTGCCATCAGTCACATGGCCGCAAACACTCTCCTTCTTCTCTGTGATTGGTTAAGCAGTGTGCAGCCTTACTCTGTCGTACTACTACAACGTGCTCGGAAAGTTGGTTCCTACATCAACACAACCCTCACAGGATGACATTGAAAAAATGGTTGCAGCACTCGCACCTTTATATTGTTTATACATGTTCAAAGTTATCTATCTATCTATCTATCTATCTATCTATCTATCTATCTATCTATCTATCTATCTATCTATCTATCTATC
>JBBIGC010000082.1:3819339-3835928 GCA_037576955.1 Lepidarchus adonis | reverse complement strand
TGTATATGATATATATTCATGGTATATTGCTTTAATAATACTGTACTGCTGCATAATAATTTCATTAAATGTTGAAAAGTTAATCTGGTGTTGTGGGCGTGCTATTTTAAATACCACCACCGTTCAGCCTGTGAGGAGAATAGTAGCCTGTCTCCAACAAACGCCTGTCTCTATTAAACGCCTGGTCGTCAGAATAATTTTTTAAATAGTAGCCCCGGTTACTATTAGAAGATATACGGTATTCAAACTCCTATCTGATAGAACCTGTCAATACTGTTCCAGAGAAAGTGCATGCTGGGGGAAGTGGTAACAGAAACCCTAAAGACCCTTTTTAAAACCCAATGAGCTGGACTATGTGGGTATTTAGTTACACACTGCACCATTAAAAAGCCCTCAATCAATATCTCCCACCAGTGATATTATTAAAACCACACAATCAGGTTTATTGCGATGCTAAAATAAGCCTTGTTGGAGCATGTAACGGAAATGCTGCAATGGAAGAAGTAGCCATTTACATGCTGTTTGATTATATTTGGCATTATAATGTAAAAACACTCTTTTGGAAAGAAAAACCTTTTATTTACTATATAATATTATTACAGTTTAACAATCTACCCCTGACTGTGCAGATCTTAAAGTACATCAGTGGAGAGCAAGTTGTAAATTGCATTGTGAAGCCATGAAATTCAATACATTTGGTGGTTCACAAATGAGCTAAAATGAGAAAATGCAATAATGTAATAAAGAATATTAAATCATAATGCAATAGATGTCTGCAGATATCATTGGGCATTCCTAGTAATTTACACAAATCTTTCTTGAAGGCAGAAACAGTTTAATTCTAAGGGCTTAGGAGATGGAAAAATTGTGATGTAAAAATGAATTCTGATTGTATTTGCATTTTGTATTTGAAGTGGAGCTCATGATCAAATGTAAAAAAAGATATGGTCAAATAAACACTTTTAAAAGATTGTTTTAAGTTAACAGTGGCTTTTTCCCAAATCGTTTGTTATTCCCAACCGACAGCCTCAGGGACTTTTTGTTCTAAAAAAGTGTTTTGAACTTTAAAAGTGAGGCAATTTTTTTCATTTGTTCATTGTTTGCAGCAATGTTGCACCAGTGTAGAGCAAGGCTGAAGCTCATAACCGCTGAACTCCATCTGATTGCAGCCGACACCTAACTGACAGCTGCCTGCGGCCTAATTCCCCAGACTGCAGTGTAAACTTGACTGAAGTGCTCTTAGCCTCCAGGAAAAACCCAAACTCACAATCCACTGTTGCAATACACAGGGAGGAATTTCACAGCAAGTTTGTAGAACTCACAAAGCATACAAATCAGAAAACAGCAGCAGACCTACATCCAACAAATCTCTTTATTCTTCCTTATGTGAGACCAGGTATATTTTCCCACTGGATTTTAGATCTTACTCATTTTCCCAAGCTGAACTGGTATCCTTCGATCTCAAATACTGAAAGACAGGATTAGCCTTAATACTGTAAATGTAAATGTTGCTGTATTTGCTGCCCTTAGGCTGCAGTAGGTAATTGTACATTTACAGAGTATTTATATGGTATTTATATTGTAGATCTATCTGATAAAATCCTCAGCAAGTGGTGGCACATGGGAAAAGAGTAATTCCACAGGTAGGCTCCATGTGATAGGTGGCTAAATGTCTGTCCACAATAGTAATCTGACTGCTGGTCACTGTCCATGGTACTGATTGAAATGCTTGCATCACTTCCTCGCAGTCCTTTACTTCCAGGAAACTTCCTGAATTCCTCTCATTAGTATGCAAACTTTCAAATATCAACATTATGCAAACTGTGTCAAACACATGGTCTTTCTAGCACATTTCATCATCTCAAGTGTATCTTTCAGTTTATTTTCTTTTGTCAATAAAATGGTTGATCTAACACCATCTTAAGGTGGAAGCTTTAATGCAGAACTTTTTTGGGTAAAAATGCCCAAAGTGCTTTTTATGGCACTGAAGTAAATGGTAGTACAATGTGTACTGACTGAGCTGCAGAAATAAACCAATTTGCTGTTGTCATTTCATTCCTATATGCTAATGCAATCACGGCCAAAGATAATAGCTTCCAAAATGTAAAACGGGAACAGTGAAAAAAAAAAGGGTAGAACATTGCCTTTCCTTTCCAGCTGATATCTACAGCCGGTAATCAGACGGTTACATAAAGTTACAAACTGGCCTTCAGTTTCACAGAATAAGCTTCTCCGGCACTAAAAGTGCTTCGCTGTACAAATCGTCAGCAGATGTTCATTTCAAAGTGATCAAAGCTGTCTGCCAAACACAAAGCAGCGGATCACTTTGACAGGTGCTGTCAAACAGCAGACTCTACCTCTCCCTTCTTCTCAGGGTCCAGAAAACCATCTCCACAGCTCCACTGATAAAATGGCAACAGACTAGATCAAGGAATGGAGCTTCGTTTCCAAACGGCTCAAAGCTCCAGCTTGGAGCAAAGAGGAATCGGTTTCAACTTAGTTCCAAATTGCATTCTCAACACATATTAGGAGGAAATGGATGGCAGATTACTCTTGGGACTGCAGGGAAATGGCTGAGTCTGAAAAATGTTCAAGCACTGAGCACTGGAGGAGGGCATGATAACGGTGAAACTCAAAGGGAACTAGCCATGGGCATTCACATTTTAATAGCCCTGAGATGGACAGTTCTGACTGTGTGTAGAGCGACACTCGTTGTAACGATACAGTATGCAGTCGCATAGACAGAGTCCAGGCCACACACCGATATATTGAGCATTACTAGAAAAATGTAATGAGTCTTCATTAATATTAGGGTTTTAAGTTAATTGGATTCCAGAGGATCCCCATTAAAAGCTACTACACTCTGGATAAATTAATGGTGAAGTAAAATGGCTAAAGTGTCTGCATTACTATAATCCAGCATATGCATGTAATTTGATATAATGGTGAATGAGCCTAAGAACATCACTAAAACAAGACAAAGGCAGATTCTCATATTGATTTCCTCTGATACCAGAGATTGTTTTCAGCGAACCAAAAATACTTGTGCTGGGTGAACATTTGATACCGTATTTTTTTTAGGATATTTATAACCTTGTTGTAGTTGTGTGTACATCAGTCAGCTTAAATTCAAATGTTCTTTTATGCTAAAATAAAAAACAAAAGAATATTTAATAAAGCATTGTAAAGTAAAGTCCAGTGTGCAATAATGCTGGTAGAACAACCAGGAAACATAGACAAAAAACCCTACAGTAAACTAAATAGACTTAATAACCTACAGACCTACAAACCAAAGGATTAGTCCTTGGGTAGAAAATATACCCAGGCCACCAAACTCCTCTCTACTATAAGAATCATAGGCTGACAGTATGTTGTGAGTTCATACGCATTAACACACAATCAGGGTCATAATCAAACCTGCCCTTTACATTGGGTGAACAGTTCATGAAACTCAGGAACAATAAGCATTAAACCAAAGTTTTTAACAAATGTGTTCTAGAAACAATAGAAAGTACACAATGAAAATGTTCTAAAGCTGCTTACTGGCAGTTCTTGCTGCAGTTCTCCTCGTTGATGCCATCTTCATCCTCTCCCAACACGTCCACCGCTGAGAATATCAAAGCCACCAGGACAGCAAAGCAGCACACCAGAGCAAAGATCACAATGCACTTCTGCTGAGACTACAACACACACACACACACACACACACACACACACACACACACACACATACAACAAAGATTCATGGTTATTTTGGAGCATTTGCGAGAGACTCAGTAAATTGAATTGGACCAAATGTAGCAGAACAAGTCCTAAATAACTTGGGCAAAAAGAGGAATTTCCCCTCAGCAAATCAACTGGCCAAGCAACATGACTTGACAGGATTATTTGCTTTGATTATTGATTTGATTGATTTCTGAAATTAGTCATAAATCTTAAGTAACACTTTAACCATTAAAACTTAAAATTGCCTTTGTTCATTGATTATTAGTTATAATTACGCATTGGATTACATACTGATGCACTAGTAAAACAATGCGGCGTGACTTGTAAACACTGCAAATAACAAGTATGACACTGTCAAGTCAATTTTATTACTATTGCACATTTTAGGCAAGTTTATTTATAAAGCACATTATCATACACATGGTCATTCAATGTGCTTTACAAGAATAAATGGAAAATATAAAAGTATGAAATAATGAAAGATAAAAGCATAAAAAGAAAAGCCATAGATTAAAAAAAAGAATATAAAAGTGATAATCGAAACAAGCATAAAACAAGCATAGAGAATAAAATAGAATTTAAATGTATTAAAAACAAAACATAAAAGATACTGATAAAACAATGTTAAAAAGAAAAATTGTTTAGCTGAAGGCTGTATAGAATATTTTTTAATTTCTTTTTAAAACTGGCAACAGTTGGAGCAGATCTTATTTCCATTGATAGCTGGTTCCAGCATTGGGACGCATAGTGACTAAATGCCATTTCACCATTTTACAACTGACATTGTCAGAAAGCAACGTTGTCAAATCCATATCCAAGTCACTAATGAGCATCCAGAGGACAAAAGCGGCAAGGAAAACTCCCTAGCTGGTGGAAGAGGTCTTTCACTCTGAATGACTCAGAACCCATCTTCCTGTGGTCGACAGCAATTACAAATAAGAGAAATCAGTTCATAGAGGTGGCATCAGAAAAAAACACATGCATATAAAGTATATAAAGCACATGGAGCTGTTCGTGATTGTCTGGGACAGGTGAACCTTAAGAACTATATAAGATGTCACCAGACATTAATGATTTCCAGTAATAAGAACTTCAACCAGAAGAAAGGCATTGGAATGACTTAACATTGTGAATTCATGTATGTGCTTCTGGCCACACATGAATGCACAATTTCAATTGTTTCTATAGCCAGAAAAAAGGTATCAGACATAACAGGGAAACTATAAACTGCAGTGATCTGCTTCCCCACTGATTCATCTTCAGATTTAAAGGTAATTTTATAGGTTGCCACACTCACAAATCTGTAACACTTGATCACAAACAAATGATCAAGTATAATTCTTAGTCTAGTTTGTTTAAATTAATTTATGAAAATTCTGATAATGTTTAAGGTCATATTTATGTTTAAATACAGTCAAACCCCGCAGAACAGATGTCCTTCCGTGTTATTTACCTCATTAAGCCGCCGACCTTGCCTCTCACCCTCGCCACAACGTACAATGTGTCTGGTGTATACATTTTTCTACCTGTAACTTGGGTCTGTGTTAGCGCTGTAGCCTAGAACACGCTCAGTCCTGCTAATTCTATAGGTCTGCTACTGCTGCTAATGCTAATGCTGCTGCTGCCACCACTGTTCTCTCATTATGAATATATGCCCGATTAACAGAGGCTTTATTAGCCGACAACATGCTAGTATCATATTGTGTCTCTTGTGGGAGTCCAGCTTTACCATAAAGCTGTTATTAGGTGTTCAGGTAAATTGTACTACCCTATATGACAGACAAACACTGCAACAAAAAACGGGTGCATATAGCAAATGCCATTGATGCTCATCTGAGTACAGTATTACTGTAAAGCATTTAGTAGACATTCAACTACATACTACTACCATATATGACAGACGAACGGCACAAAAAAGGGAGCCAGCACCATAATCACAACCCCCATGATCCGTTACGATAGCTCACCACCCCCGCCTCTAGCCACATTTATGACCCGGACCAATGGGGGCGAGATAACGGCTGTTGACTCTATACAGTTCTAAAGGGTTCACAAACTTTCAAGCAGCACTGTATCACTGTGGTAAGTTGATTACCGGGAAAAACTAAACCTAATTACAGGCTTTTGACATTTAAGCCTAGAAAGCACAAACCATTTCATTCACATGCCTGGTATTTGTAATTATAATGTAATGGGATAAAAAGTGAAGCAAATAAATAAATATAATGAGTTAAAGTATAGGAGAATGATTTACTGTTATTCTATTGAAAGTTGTCAGTAAATCAATGATGCAAGGAAAATAAATCGGCAATAGTCAAATGTTCTCTGCATCTTCTGCAAGAGAACACAGCAGGGCGCAGGAAGCTGAACAGATTACAATGGAAATGAAGAGTAATATTCAGCTGCACCAGCAGCAGGACCTGACTCTGGGTAAAATTGCGTAAGTAATGATCTCTATCTATCCCTATATTTCAGCCTATCAGGAGAATTCATCTCTGAAGATTTAATGAAGGGAGGTGTAATGTGTAATTCAATTCTGGAGCACAGTTTCCCATAATCGTTCATCATGTTCATGTTCATAACAGGAAATGGAAATTATATTTGGCCAAGTTTACAAGGTGAATGATTTTATATATAAACGTTAAGAACTAAAATGACATTTAAAACTTTAACCATGTTGTCAATGTTGTTACAAGATCTTTCTACGTATCCACTCATCCTGTAATGTTCACACTTTGTAAAATACAGCTTGTGCTTTTAGAGTATGAATTTCAATTACATTATTTTGTTACATTTTGGAATACAATTGAATATAAATGAAAGGATGTGTTTAGGATTCAGAGATTGTGTAAGGTAGTATGTGGGCAGGTACTATAATTACTTTTGTGTGAACCATTTATTGTTTACTCTACTGAATAGTGCCCAGGAGACAGACAACACCAAACCTGAGCAACTGCCAGCCCTGTTCAGGGCAACCATCCAGAATCAATACTGCCAAAGTTACAGCGGTGCCTCTCAGGATGAAGAGAGCAAAACTCTGCAGAGCCCACCACCATGAGTGATTAGTAGACAGGGTATGCACGTCTCAAAAGGAGCATAAGCAGTCACTTCTGCAGTCAAATCAATATGAAAACAGCCCAGAGCAAAAGCTGACCACTGCTAATCCTGTTTAACTACTGTGTTTTATGACTTTGCAGTATAGTGTTTTCTACCATAAGGGCAGATTCCATAGTGTGCAGTGTAAATTTCAGCTGGAGAATCCATCAGCAGTGGTGTGAATTCTGTGCTTTTCAACAAAAACAAACTCTTGTTATTTGAAGGCAATTATATGAAAGTTCTGCATGAAAGCTTCCACCTAAAGATGGTGTTAGATCAACCATTTTATTGACAAAACACTTGAGGTGATGAAATGTGCTAGAAAGACCATGTGTTTGACACAGTTTGCATAATGTTGATATTTAAAAGTTTGCATACTAATGAGAGGAATTCAGGAAGCTTCCTGGAAGTAAAGGACTGCGAGGAAGTGATGCAAGCATTTCGATCAGCACCATGGACAGTGACCAGCAGTCAGATTACTATTATGGACAGACATTTAGCCACCTATCACATGGAGCCTACCTGTGGAATTATTCTTTTCCCATGTGCCACCACTTGCTGAGGATTTTATCAGATAGATCTACAATATAAATACTCTGTAAATTTACTAATTACCTACTGCAGCCTAAGGGCAGCAAATACAGCAAAATCTACATTTACCAAACGCTCTTACCCAGAGCAACATTCAAATAGCAAATAGAATCTGAAAAAATGTGCATGATGAGCTATAGTTTCTAACCCAAGAAATGTCTGATAGGATACTCATCAATAGAATGTGTTAAAAAAAACTGTCAATTCATTCACTAAAGAAAATAATCCAGTGTTACATATCTGTGAAGGAAGTAGGTAGGCTAATCCTTTCTTTCAGTATCTGAGGTGACCCCTTTGTGGAGCAGCAAATGCATTTTCAGTTCTGCACATCAGCTTGGACAAATTTTAGCCCAGTAGGCCATACAGAAGAGCTTTGTGATGTTGATGGGTGATTGACTGAACTTCCTCATATTTAGCTTGACAATATTAGCATTAGCATTAGCAAACAACAGCATTTTGTGAATACTTCACGTACGCACTGAAGCACCTCAATACCATATTCTGACTTTTGCACCTGTTTAGCTGATAGCAGTGCATTCATTTTGTTTTTGGCACAAAGAACTCTTTCTCTGAAACCAAGTTAAAACTTATGAGTTTGCACATGTGGCAATATCTATCACAGATAATTATTTGTTTACCCATTTATTCCTTCTGAGGGCTCAAAGGTCACACACATTCAACAGTGGTTTCTGGCCTTGCCATATGGGTTATCACTCTCAGCAGCATTTCCATTTTAAATATGATATACAACCAACCTGATGGATCACAGGCCAGCATTCTCATTTAACACAAAAATTCTTCACTATAGCTCCTCTGTAATCTCACAACTCATAATATTCTATGTCTCCACTAAATAAAGATGTCAGCAATGCATCATAACATTCCAAATAAATGTTTAATTGGTGTTCTGTGGAGGAGAGATGATTCTCTAGAAGGTGAGCTGGTGCCTGGGGAAGCTGCCCAACCATGCATCCCATTACAGATGCTCTGTGTCATGTTCTAGTCCTAATCACAAGCACCAGATGGCCTTTAAACCTGCTCAGAATCTCCCTTTCTGTAAACTTACATCTTCCACTGATTAACCTCTTGCTGGAGTAAAAAAAAAATCAAAAAATGTCACAAATATTTGCAGATGAACTGGGCTCAGCTCACAGAGCACCAGGTGTCAAACTCTGACCCCATTTTACAAGACACATTATGTTGCACTCTTGAGTCTTCAATTTACAGGCTTCACGGTAGAGATCTGCACTTCACTGTAAAGGCCTATTAAGGGCTCCCAAGTGACATAATTGTCTTAGCACCAGTCTGATCATTGGCTGACTGTGAGCTCAGTCTGTGTTGATGACAAGGCTCTACTGCAAAAATGACCCCGAGTTCACTGTGGCTGTGACATCACAACTATAAATGCAATAAAATGTGATCAGCCATTTAGCCTATAATTTAGTTTACCCATTCAAGCTGAAGTGATAAAGAAGTGGTGTTTCTGCAGATTCTGGAGGAGTTACTTGAGTGAAAAATATTGAATGTTGTGCGATCAGGAAGAAACTGTGTCTTTTGAGTCTTCCAACACTTTCAAACGAGTTTGAGTTTGTTTCTGATATCCGTTAGTATTTCAGCCTCAATTTTTTTTTTTTTACCTTGACTAATTTTTGAACCTCATACAGGCCTCATATACAGTACATATTAAGAGTCATTTAGAAATTTATATACAAACCCAAAGCTGGGATATTTTCCAAAATGAAATAAAACAAAGATCTGTGACATGTTAAATTAAATGAACCATTATTTAAAAGAATAGTTTTACTGACCAACTTCATTGTATTTTGAAAATATACACAGAATATCTCAGAATTTGCAGGTTGCAACACACTCAACAGAAGTTGGATCAGTTAAAATAATTTGTTTGTGAAAACTGTCTGTTAGTTCAAAAGGAACATTTCATAATGCAAATATTGTAGAAAATGTAGTTCTTTCAACATCTACAGTACATAATATTGTAAAAGGATTCTGAATATTTAAACACATCTCTGTCCATAAAGGGCATGGTCGAAAACCGCTGCTGAACGAGTGAAACCCTTAAACCCCCAGGATGCACTGGGACAGAACTTGCTCTCAGGAGCACTTGAGACAACCATCGTCACTCATCACAGTCCACTGCTGCATCAAGAAATGCAACTTCAAAGTGTTTTACATGAGGTGGAAGCCAATCATCAACCATGGTGCAGTGGTCAGATGAGTCCACATTTCATCTTTTTTTCATGCCATGGGTGAGCTGCATGTATGAGAAGACCTATGGACTGTTAAGCAGCTCATATGATGCAAGAATGAACACGTTTCCAAGTCCAGAACTACCATTATTATAATCCTTATTTACAATACAAAAGTTTTATTAAAAGAACAGTTAAAACAATGATAAACAAGCCTCTGTTCTAACTTTTATTTAGATTGTCATGGCCATTAAATTATATATATAATTAACCTGGTAAATGTATTGATTTTACAGGAAATTGGGTTTGTGTTAAATGTTGGTACATAAAACTGCATATTATAACCCTAATTACAAGGTTAAAAAATAAGAATATGTTCAAGTAGAGTACAGGCGCTTTATCCAAGCTAAAAATAAGCCTGTTGTGATGCAGAAGGTGCTAATGGATGGCATGTCTTTGTGGACATTCTGCCTTTTAGCACACAGATGTTCTCGGGACACTGACTCACATATACTGCTCAAAAAGACACTCTTTTCCATATGCCAGTGAATCAGCAGAGATTTGTGCAGAATCATAATAGCTGCTAAATAAATTAGCTGACAGTAGTTTGGAGTTTGTAGGGTAATGTGGAGAAGAGTGTAGGTGTTGTAATTCTTTTGAGGAACCAAATAAGGACTTCGATGAATGTAATTATTGCAGATTTCAGCTTATTACATAACCACAGTCTTGTGGTTAGGAGAGAAGTAATCAAACTGTGAAAAAGGAATGTTAAGAAGCCAGGGAGAGAAAAAATGAATTTCATATTTTTTTCATCAGTTTTGTTATGATACATGTAGGACAGTGGTCCTCGGCGCGTTCTACTATGAGGAGTGGGATAGAAAATATTTCAGTAAACATCTCAGGGGGTTGTATTATGCAAAGCCCCAGTTAGTCAGACCCAGTTATTATTCATACTCACTACGTAGTGAATTAGGAACTAGTACGTGTAAAAACGAAGCTGGAAAAACCTGTGAGCACAACAAATAGACAATGCTAGAAATACTGTGAACACAGTTAGTGAAGCTGGAATAGGCCTCCAAGCTGGATGTGTTGCACACGCAATTACTTTAGCATCAAGGAATGCAACAGGAATCAGCCAGGTGTCACTGGAGAGCACAGCCGGGAAATTATGAAATTATTACAGTAATTGCAGCCATGAACGATCACTGTATGTTGGATGGCAAAATTTTAAAAAAGAGAGGGTGCGAGAGAAGAAATCACTGATATAGACTGAGTGCAATTTGCTTTTTTGCAGCCATTTTGCAAAATGTTTTACAAAATACATACATATATTTTCATAATTGCAAATAAAGAACTTGTCAAATTAATCATGCTAATATTTTTTTAATGGAGCCACTTTAGGGACTCCAGCAAGCTAGTAACTGTTTTTTCTCCATCACCTTAAAATAATCTACGTAGCTAACAGTAAAGGTAGTAGAGTCAAAACCCATTTGCTTGCCCCCCATTATCTTGCCCTGCTCGCCTCCCACCATGAAAGGCTGCAGAACACATTTCCTTCCATGTTATTTACCTTGTTTAGCCGCCAACCTCACCCCTCAACCTCACCACAACTAGCAGGGTGTCAGGTGTATGCATTTCTCCATCTATAGCTCGCCAATCCTAGCCTAGAACGCGGTCAGTCGTGCTAATTCTATAGGTCGGCTGCTGCTGCTGCTGTTGGTGGGTGGGCAACACTAAAGTATGATGGACCTGATTAATCATCTGTCTGCTTGGTGTCTGGACCATCAATTGAAAAAACAGGAAACCCTGCTGTTTGACTGACAGCTGATTGGTTGGTCCTGTCCATGCTCCACCCTGCTTGTATGACCAGCATCAATTATGAGTTAACATTCACAAAGTTTGTGAATTAGACCCATAAAGTCTGATAAATGGAAGCTGCATTCTCTGATTGACAAGCAAAAAAAAAGAGAAAATTACATCTATCATGGCAATAACTTGACAAAGACGCAGCAGGATAACGCTGACGTTTTTACAGCTCTATTACATCAGCCCGTTAGTAGACGTACAGTTGGCAACATTCGCAGCCAAAAGCAAAAACGAGCCGGCTCGGGTTTCTCATGTGGAGGCTGTTAAAGCCATTGACCTCGCAATGCATTACTTTGAGCAGAGCCAGCTATCAACACCGGACAACATACAGCCGTCCGACATTCAGTGATCAAGTGATGTTTGGGCAGTATGCACCTGTTATTCCAAAAGCAGACAATTATATCAAATTTTTCTGTCAGAATAAGAACTAACAAAGGCTTAACAGTCACTATATGCATGAGTATGTACTATAGTGTAGAACAGTGTAATATCAATCAGACTTAATATCAATCATAACTGTGGACTTTTTGAAAGAAACATTAACATATAATTCTTACATCATAAATGTATTTCTTTCAGCTTTATTATTATGTTTACAAATATGTTTTCAAAGAAACATCACGTATATAGTCAATTTTCCCTTTACTTATCTCTAATATCTATTCGTTTAGACAGCTCGCCAGACGTCGCCTCTTGCCAAATTTAGGGCCTTGACCTGTGAAAGGGGCGAGCTAACATGGTTTGTAATTCTTTAATATATTAGACACACAGTGTTGAACCAAATATGTTACTCAAAATATATTCTATACTAATACTGCAGAACCTCTGTTTTAAAATGCACAAGAAAAAAGGGAAAATCTCTTACTGATGGAAATCTGACCGCAAAAGCTTTGTTCAATTAAATAACAAAGCAAAAAAATCTCAGAAGGTATAAGAGTAGGCAAGCATTTTCGTTAACTGATCCAAAATCTACATAATTCATCATTTATAAGACTAAAATTATATAAAAATGCATCTGGCAAGTTAGTTCTGAAATTATATAACTCAGAATAGATCTTAGTATAAAACACAAGTAAAGCAGACACTTTTTAGTATTAAGGTTTTAAACTGTCTCACCTCAGTCCATTGACCAGGTCTGCTCCCTCATAAAGTTATAGAGAAAAGTACAATGACCCCTTCCCAACTGTTTCTCACACTGTTTCTACCTTTTACCTCATGCTATTTTGTCTATATTTCAAATCATTTCCTCTCACAGCACTTCTATCAAGACTAGGGTGTCAGAGGGGCAGCTTTCAGATTAAAAATCAGTTATTAAATGGGGGCATATAATGGATGATATCACCAAAAATTTTATTTCAAAATTTCAATGGGCTTTCTGGAAAGGGTTCATTTATAACATTTATGAAACATTTGAAAAGGAAAATGATTGTTTTGTCCTACTGGAGAGTAAGCAGG
Organism: Lepidarchus adonis; assembly: GCA_037576955.1. NCBI lineage: Eukaryota > Metazoa > Chordata > Actinopteri > Characiformes > Lepidarchidae > Lepidarchus > Lepidarchus adonis. Next base: position 3,822,987 of record JBBIGC010000082.1, on the reverse strand, counting down.
AGATTTAAGAGGCCATTCTCTCAAAAACACACTCTGGATTCTGGATGTCCCCACTTGCAGGAGCTCAGAATATATGGTGGAGAGATGGTGGAGCAGCACATATTTTCAGCTCTGACAGAAAAAAAACGTTAGAAAAACAAAGCCACAATCACACTGTATGGCCGAGAGAGCGGCAGAGGAGGTAATTGAAGTCCTTGAATCCCTGAAAACTGTCACAACACTGATAACAGCACTGAAACCACACCAATCTTTTTAAAACTATGCTTCCTCTTTAAACAAGGACAAATCTACGGAACCAAATGAGGATGTGGGAGAAGTCAAGGCTGCTTTCAGATGAGCAGACACCTGGACCATGGCCGGCAGAACTTCTGTCACAAATGCACAGCACTCATGTGGATAAAGTTTCATCTCAGAGATTGGGCCCTTTTAGTGCAGGAATTTTATTTATTTTATATTGTATTTACATCCCATTTATAATAATAATAATAATAATAATAATAATAATAATAATAATAATAATAATAATAATAATAATAATAATAATAATAATAACAATAATAATAATAATTATTATTATTATTATTAATGTTTATTTTTATTTTTTCTTGTGCATAAAATGCCATCACTGGTTTATTTGAACATTTTAAGTGAAAGTGATTATTTGTCATTGTGAACACACCCCATCACACAAAGTGCACCACAACTAAATGTGACTTCTACATTTTATTACTGGTTTATTTCTGAGTCAGGACACTGTTAGCTTTCACTTGTCTTTAGCTTTTACTTGTCTTCTCACCTGAGAATCCTGCTTGTAGTGAACGCTGTGTGTCTGGCCTTTGACCTCATTAAGAAGTCCACCCTCCTTGCTCCAGGGACCTCAGTTGTGCCTGAACCTGCAGTTCTCTGTTCACAAGGGCAAGTTCCTTACCTCTAGTTTACCACTTCCCAACACACAACCATCTGAGGATGTTTTATTTTATTCTGAATAATGCATTTTGTCATTAAATTCTGCAAAAGCAAACAACAGAGAGAACATGAGCCTCAACATCAACAGGGAGAGTAGACCCAGAGGCAACCAGAGCATGTCCTCCTATCGAGGAGTCATGGTGAGCTCCTCCTGACTCAACCGAGGAGAGATACGAGGCTACTGTGCTGCTGATGAAAGAGGAGGCTGACCCATTCGAACCAGAGTTTCCTCATACTGCCATAATTGCCGAGAGCGATCTTGCCGTACCTGCTACCTCTGTCCCTAGTGAGTTTTTTGAGGAGGGAAGAAATATTTCTGGAACAAAAAAATAGAATGAATCAATTTTCTACTCGCTGCACTTAACGGATGCATTTATGAATTCATTTGTTTGTTCGTTTACCTTCAGAAACACATTACTTTTTGTCCCTGCAATATTTTTTTTTATAAACGATCAATAAAATAATACATAGATGCAGGGTTTTCCTTTCTTTTTAATTTTATTTTTATTTACCTTGATGTATTTTTGTGTTTGGAAATTATTGCCTGTTAAATCTTCTAAAAGTTTCTATGAAGTTTAAATGAAGTGAAATTCATAATGTATTAAAAGAAATGTACATTATTTTGCTTTTTTCCAATGTACCGAAAATGATGTGAATCATTAGCAATGTTGTGTTCAGAACCTGACCAGGCATGGATGGAGTACTGATAAATTGCTGTAAATCAGAGTATCAGCGGTGCTAATGTCCAGCACAGTTTGGAGCCAGGTTTGCTGGAGCAGGAATCACCACACCGTGCTGGACACCAGGCCTCCAGGACCGAGGGTATGTGGATGACTGAATCTCTCACTCCGCAACACAGCGTCTGGGAACAATGAGCAAGATCCTCAAACGAGAAGACAAGTAAAAGCTAAAGACAAGTGAAAGCTAACACTCTCCTGACTCAGAAATAAACCAGTAATAAAATACCCTGGTGTTGTGTTGCGTCTCTGAGGGCTCCTCTTTGTGCTAAATCTGCTTCCTTGCTAATATTTCAAGGCTTCGGGTCTTCTCCCTTAGACAAGTACAAATGACCCTCTCTAAGCGGCAGCTGTGGTGAAAAAGTGCAGATTGGTTTTCCACCGGCGTATGTGACTAAGATTCATGCGATCAATGTTAGATACCAGCTCTATTGTGACAGTTTGCTAAACTAACATCTCTGTGCCTCTAATAGCATCACATATGTTCCAGATGTGACAGTAATTAGTTTTCCCTATGCACTGCCCTGTAATACACAGTGACATGTATGTATTACCTGCTCATGCATATATGTCACTATGTATAATAATGCCACATTAAATATGTATGAAGTATGTCATGTAAGAGAAATACAGAGCCTGGACTACAACAGCCTATTTTAGATCAATACACTTGATCCATGTAACATCCATACATCCCTAAAAAGCCGGGCTACTGGATATTTATATTGATGATATTTTACAACATTAAAACCACCTGCCTAATATTTTGTAGGTTCTTTCCAGCATTGCATCATCAAAGCATTATTTCCATAAGCTTTCTGAAGGTGTTCTTTGTTATCTCGCACCAAGATGATGAGATGCAGGATTTGAAAGTTACTGTTATTGTAAAAACGCCATCACAATGAAATGTGACCTCTAGACGTAACTGATCACACATGGACAAGTAGGCAGCTATTAACAGAGACTGGTTAGCAATACAGCAGAATGATACATTGCTCAAGAAGACCTCAGTGGTACCTGAGCTGGGACTTGAACCTGTGTACCTCTGTTTACAAGGGCAAGTTCCTAACCACTAGCCAACCACTGCATAGTCAAATACAATTTCAGATGAAAAAAAATGATCGTGATGTAACGCATATCAGGAAAACCTACTGCATGATTTAAAAGAAAGCGTGGTTCTTCAGACCAGTCAACCTTAGTCTATTGTTCTGTGGACCACTTCTGAAGCTCAGCATGCCCACTATAGGCACTTTTGGCAGTGGACAGTGGTCAGCAGAGTAAGCATGGGTCTGTGGTTATGCAGCCTTTATTTAGCAATTTTCTGACAGCTTTCTGTCATAGTCAGCTCTCACTTTTTCTGCAGTTTATGCTACAGTTGCTCTTCTGTAAGATCTAGCCAGATGAGCTACCCTTCACTCCCCATGTGCATTACTTAGCCTTGGGCATCCAGGATCCAGTCTTTGGCTCACCATTTGTCCTTCCTTGGTCCAGTGTTAGATACTAACCACTGAATACTGGGAACACTCCACAAACATGCCATTCTGGAGGAGCTCTGACTCAGCCATCACAACACGACACTTGACAAAGACACTCGGGTCCATACACTCAATAATTTTTCCCAAAATTTTGTTAGCTTAAGGATTTAACACATTAATTTAAAGAACTGACTGTTCACTTGCTGTCTGAAATCCCATCCCAGGTGTCAGCTGTCACAGTAATGAGATAATCAATGTTACTCACCTCACTTGTCTGAGGTTTTAATGTTATAGCTGATCTGGGAATATGATGTACGGTTTAATAGATGCTTTAGTGTTCAAGTTTTTCCCAATCTGCTATTTGGACAAGTACAGGGAGCAATATCTCTCTCTCTCTCTCTCTCTCTCTCTCTCTCTCTCTCTCTCTCTCTCTCTCTCTCTCTCCCACACACACACACACACACACACAC
>JBBIGC010000082.1:3784120-3801057 GCA_037576955.1 Lepidarchus adonis | reverse complement strand
TATATATGTAATATTACTATTCCTATTATTAATGATCATTACTATTCTTTCATTTTATCCTCTCTCTTTTGGGGTGGTGGGGTGATGTTTAAGTATTTGTATATGTTTGTACAATCTTTTTGCTTTAATAATCAAAAATAAAAATACTATGTTAAAAAAAAAAAAAAATGATTACTTGAACATGACACTGAGTTCACTGTACTTCAATGGCCTCCACAGGCACCAGATCTCAATCCAATAAACCACCTTTGGGATGTGGTGGAACAGTAAATTCGAATCAAGGATGTGCACAACCGACAAATCTGCAGCAAAAGCGTAATGCTACGTCAACATGGACCAACATTTCTGAGGAATGTTTCCAAAACCTTGTTCATTCCTAAGGCAGTTCTGAAAGCAAAAGGGGATCCAACCTAGTACTGGCAAAATGTAACCTAATAAAGTGACCGGCGAGTGTTTAACCCACACTGTTCACATGCAACAAACTTACCCGAGTCATAGCTTGGCGCCTTCATGTCACCTTGATTCAGTTCTGTTCCATATTTTAACTTGTGGTACTTTGCCCTGAAAGAAAAAAGAACAGCAAATCATGAATAAGGTCCACAACACCTTTGTTGTGCATATTTCTGTTGAAATGTCTTCCATGCAAAAACATGGCAAAATGAAGCAAACCATAAGGCCTCTGCATCAAATATTTATATGCCCCCCTTTCCGTGCAAAATTCAGGTCAAGAGATGAGCATGTTTCCTACATGTTTGCTGAACATTCCAACCAAGAGATTAGGCTGGGGAACCGATCCAACACTCTGCTGCCATTACATTCTATTAAATTCCAGCAAATGGGGAACATCCTGCATTCCAGGGCAGGCACGCAGTTCTTTACCGAAGTCTTAAGACGGAGCATGTTGCTAGGCAACCCAACACCTTGGTCAACATCTGCTTGAGAAGGGATTAACAAGTTAACCCAAGTCCCCCCCCCGAATAGATGGGCCAGTCAAAAAAAAAAGCCAGATATAATCATGCTCTGATTTTCCTAAAGAGGATTCAGTCCATTTTGAGCTGCCAATCCGACGTCATCAGCAGCAATGCCGCTAATGTGCTCAGCATTTCTGAAGATACTCTATAGCACAGAGGGGCAACTCTGCTCCTGGTGGGTAGTTCCCCTCAACAAACGCAGTCAAAAAACCTGGCAATTACTGGGTGAGTTGAACCAGGTGTGTTTGAGCAGGGGGGGGAGCTACCAAACTGTGCAGGACACTGGTCATTCAAGAGGATAGCAGCCAGAAGAAAGCCATGGTTTTAACTGAGGAACAAATGAACAACCAACGTTGAACACTTTTCACACCAGAGTAACTTTTTGCTGGAACCAGGGAACTTTTGCAGCTTTCACACCGCAGGAACTAGGCCTGGTTTTAGTTCCTGAACAGGGTCTAAAATTACTACTAATGTGAGTAAAAATGAATGTTGGTGAATAACACAAAGGAGGTCTCCATTGTAGAGCTGTTAGAATAGACCTACATGAAAGCCATCATGACAACACCTCAGTGGATTTACTATGTTTCTCAGTTCTAAGACTTCCACAGTCCATTACCATGACGCAAAAAGCGTGAGGTCATTTTTAGAAGCAGGGACACTGTATTGAGCTAAACATAGTTGCAAGAACAAACTGCTAAAAGTATGCGTTGGCACATTGCTGGTGTAGAGCAACCAAAACATGCAAAAAGATACAAAGCAGAGTGAAGCAACTGTAACAAGAACTGGTATTTCACAGATCAGAGGTTGAGGAGACATTGGTCTTTTTATGACAGCAACACCAGTTCAATGAGCTGCAGCATAAATATCACATTCTTAAGAATTCCATGGTATGAACCTACAGTGGTGTGAAAAATTGTTTGTCCCATTCCATATTTTCTTATTTTTTCCATGTTTGTTACACTTAAATGTTTCAGATCAAACAAATTTACATACTAGTCAAAGACAACACAAGTAAACCCTCTAAAGAGGCTGAACTACGACAATTCTGCAAAGATGAATGGGCCAAAATTCCTCCACAGCTGTAAAAGACTCATTGCAAGTTGTTGCAAACCCTTGATTGCAGTTGTTGCTGCTAAAGGAGGCCCAACCAGATATTAGGTTTAGGGGAAAATCACTTTATCTATGTAGGTTTGGATTATTTGTCTCCCTTAATAATAATATCCTTCACTTAAAAAAACGCATTCTGATTACTCGTGTTGTCTTGATTAATATTTAAATTTGTGTTGATGATCTGAAACTTTTCAAATGTTACAAACATGGGGGAAAAAGGAAATCAGGAAGGGGGCAAACACTTTTTCACACTACTGTAGTTCTGCACTTCTGCAGTGGACTTTGGACCCAGAGCCCGTTGTACAGCGCCAGTGACCACATCAGAATCAGAATCGCTTGTGAGCCAACGTATGTGAGCCAACACATACAAAGAATTTGATTCCGGTCGATGGTGTCCCTCAAGCCTAACAGTATAAAACAATAACAATATGTAAAGATGTGTGTGTACATGTATCTACATCACACCCATAGGTCTCTTATAGAGCATTCTGATTCATTCAGTCAATTGACAGCCATTCTAGTGTTTAAAACTAATGACCGTTCCTACTCAGAAATACTAGCAAAGGCTTGGAAATGCAGAGAAGGAATGAGGCACTTGTCAGTGACAGGTCTCAACTGGTGCAAACACTTGGAGTGTACGGTCACACAGTTGCCAGGTCAGATGATACCCAGAGCAAAGTTCAGGCAGTGACGTACCTCATCCATCAATGTAAGAGGAAAGACAGGAAGTGGTAAAGTTTTATGTTTTTTTGTGGATCTGACTCATGGCTAAGGATGTAAAGTCACAGAGACACCATTTGTTGTCATGGCACTCAAAAGGATCAAGGTCAACACAGAATCCCTTTAAAATGAAAGGACTCTGATCTGCGAAGACAGAAACACAAGCAGAAAGAGGGTAGGACTGCAGAAGTGATTCACTGCAGAAGAACAAGCCAAGTCTAGAGTCTCATGAAGTCAACAGTCATATTCAGCCAACAAGTGTCATCAGTGTTGGAAAGATGGTGGCACATTTTATTTGGTGATAATTGACGATATCTAGGCCTCCTAGGAGCCTCGGGCACACATAAGCCTCTTACACTGTATCTAAAAGGTTTTGTTCCAAAACACATTTTCATGAATATTTACGATACATCTTTCATAATGCCCACTGCTGCGAGTGGGCAGCTGATATTCTCCACAATTATATCCACAACTGTTACAAATGTAGACACATTATGTTGGAAAGAAACTTTTCCCAACCCATTACATATTTTGGGTGAGTTTCTACTTTTTACGTTAAACAAATACACAACAATAAGCCTTGTAGCCTAAAACCTGCCAATATGGAACGTAACTCCTATGCATATACAGACTAGCTAGAATATAAAAACCACCTTCCAGATACTTTATTGTGTAGGTTCCCTTCATCCTGCTAAACCGACCCTGTGGTACATTGTGTGGTGCACTGATATTTTTCTATCAGATTCATCTCTTCCTTGGCAAACAGATGGGCTAACTGCATATGCACCAGTTCACCAGTTGTCCTTCCTTGGTGCACTTTTGCTAGGTGCTAACCATTGCTAACTGGGACACTCCACAAGACCGGTCAGATGGAAGGTGCTTTGACCCACTTGTCTAGCCCTCATAGTTCGGCCCATGTCAAAGTAAAAGTGTTTGTGTCATTTTTCCAACACATCAAATTCAAGAACTGACTGTTCACTGTTAAAACTCTCACTCTTAGCAGGAACTATAGTAACAGTATAATCAAGTGTTACTCACTTGTTAGCATGTTGTGGCTTTTTATTCATTATTATTGTTCATGATGGTACTTACTTCGTGCCATTTTATACACAATGACACATTGTCCTTTAATATGCTTTGTATGATCATTGGTTAAGAAACATGTTGATTTTCATTTAATTGTGCTGCACATTTTTAAAGATGAAAGAATCTAAAGCTGTACTTGCTGATGCCACACTGCTTGGACATAAATATGTACTGTGTTCACATCATATAGCGTTCAAGAAGGCAGGTTTATTTCTGATCTCTTTGTCTGTGCAGGGCTCTTATACCTGATCATTTCCTATCCCCTTTCTCAGCCAATTGGCTTTATGGAAATTCACTCCCTAAGCAAGAGCCATGAGTAGGAAGTGGGATTCCCTACACGCACACTAGACAAACAAATTGGGGGTCAAATGTGCTCATGCAAAAAAGAGATTGCCTTGTGGGAGTACACCCTTAGATGTAAAGAGCCTAGAACATCAGCAATAAAGTTTAAACAACTGTCTAAACATAAAGCAAATATAGCTTTTTAAAGATGAATTTTATTGATTTGTCCAGATATAAGGGACCAGACATTTGATCAGGAATACATAAAAATTAACAAGTAAATTTCCTGATCCCAGAGAGGTCATTTTATGATTTTGTCTTGAGACTTATTTTTAAAGACATTTATTTCACCTTTTTTCCCACCATTTTTCCATCATGAACATTACATTTATGATGCACGAATGCTCATGGATTGTTTTGGATAGTAAATAAAAATTACAGTATGACCCATGGCTTCTTCCACCCCACTGTAAAAAAAAATATCAGTAGATTTATATGCAGCATTTCATAGCAAACCTTACTGAATGATTTTTACATCTTAAGCACTAAATTATACAAAAATAACTACTGGTGAGATGCCCCAATTAAGGTTCAAAAGAAAAGGACACTGCACCAGACATGACCCAAATATGATGCTCTTCCATCCTATATGTGCAAAACCTGCCACTATAAATAGCACAGCGCATTAAAGACCAGTAATGCATAAAAGTAAACAGAACTGAATAATTAGTGAATAGCTACATTTCTTTAAGCTCAGAATCTCAGGTCTGTCTCTATGGCAGCTTCAATGTTGGATGTTTTTGTAGATCATTAAATGCAATGAAACAATGAATTAATGATGAACCAATGTGAGACTAATGATGCTCTTTGAAATGAAACATGAAGTTCGACAGAGTTTAAGTATTGACGATATCACAATATACTTGGAAAATCAAATCGGAATCAGAATCAATACTTTTATTATCCCAGAAGAAATTAATAAATAGTATGGCTACAATTCATCACAATAAATGATAAACATCACTACTTGCCCAGCTCTACTGTGAAACACTGTCTGCCTCAAACATTGGGATGTGTGAGATGTACCTGAAATAGGGCTGAGAACATCTGATCTCCTCTCCTTTAAACACTACTAGGCTGAGCTATTTGAAGCACAATGCTTTAAATAAGAGACAATTACATTCCACCACCTCACAGGAAGAAAGGCACAAGCTACATCATATATTATGGGGTTAGTCTGTGCAATTTAATGGAAAGATCAGACTCTTTCCTTTAGCTTAATTTACATCCAGTATTTTCTGCTGAAATCAGACTGTTGAGTCTGATAACTGGTGTGTAGTAATGAGTGGTGTACTGGTTTATCTAGAACACCATTTAAAATGGGTTCTCGGGTAGGAGTTTGAAAACTTCCACCATACTGGTACTTCAGAAATTGAGCCATTTTAAATGATATATATGACAACCAGCTCGAACGCCTAGCTAGCAATAGTTGCTAGCGATAGTATACTAGCGCTGATACAGACGCAGTCACTTTGGAAGATTAAAACACAGGAAAGTGGCATGAAAACAAGTCACAAGAGGCAAAGCCAGCCTCCAGTGAGGTCTATGAAATGCAGAAGATTCAGACACAAGCTCTGGCCTCATTGGCCTTGTTTATGCTGCTGTTTGACTATACAAGCAAACACTGGATCGAAGTACGAAACGGATCAGCTGTTCATGTACGCAACGACTGGTCCTCTAATGATGCAGCAGCTTATACTCAGTCTAGCAGGAGATAGTGTTCAATAGTTCTTCCGGGATAAAAAAAGGGATAAAAAAAAAGGTTAAAACTACACATTTTATATTCTTTGATGTAATATTTAGTGCTCACCAACAATATTCAAAAGATTGACAGATTCTACTATAAGTCGTTTTCTTCTGTTTTAATTTCATAGCACAGTGTCCTGTTATTCAATCTATCTGTTAACAATATTTGTCCTTTGTAAAATTCTGCATTTTTAATTGTGTTTTTGACTCTAACGTGATCATGGGTTTGAAAAGCAATATATAGATGAACACATTTTGCACAATACTATATAAAATATATACTTTGGTTGTTAAAATGTTGTCATTAGGAGTACAACAAGCCACGGATAACTTACAAAAATAGGTTTACAGTTTAACTAAAGGCTTCTGCTTCGAAAACAGACAGCACTCAACTGTACTGAAGTGCCAATTTACAGAAACGGCCCAACGTTTTTGCCCCCACCGCACGCTAGTGTAGCTAGATCTGCAAATCAAGTTTGTTGAGTGAACAACAGTATGGGAGGGAGGGAGCGAGCGAGCGAGCGAGAAAGAGAGAGAGAGAGAGAGAGGGAGAGAGATGATTTGTTATGCTGTTGCTATAGAAACCCTACATTCAGATCCATGCATAATGCTTGTATTTCATTTAGATCCTTATATTATATTTTGTAAAAATGTATGAGCTTCTCTGGAGAACATCCATGTTCAAGCGAGACTAGACTAGATGCACTGCATCCTCTGCTTCTCCCAAAATATTCCTGCAGCATGACAGTTTCAGTCTCTGACATTAATCTGACTCATATCAGTGCTGTTCAGGCTTCAGCGTTTATAAACCTCAGCCCTGGGCCATCACAAGGAATACACAAGGAAAACCCCATTGTAAGCAACAGAAAACTGAAGATCAGATATTTGATATAATCTATATTTGTGATAAAAACCCAGAGCAAAATTCTAACAGCCATTGAGTCTAAAGCTTCCACGTTTCTCTCTTCTGCCACGTCTGGAGCAACTCCAACAAACCGAAGAAGAATTCCGTCTCCACAAGCTGTGATTATACCTTTAAATCCCTCTTAACTTCGGCACCTGCAGCTTTAAATCCCTGTTAAAATCCTCAGGCCAAAGAAGCTTCTAAATGAAGCAGACAGAGGAACCACACCTCCACCGACCGGCCCATGGGCGATGACTGATGACACTGCAAACAAACCTGCATTTCCCTCCCATTCAGCAAGTGAAGCACATGCAATATTAGCAAAGTCTCTCACAAGAAGAAAACAATGCTGTGTTCTCCTGAAGGAACATCACTACAGTGAGAACGGTGCTCTTCCTTACGTACGTACCATCTGTTTACATACCATTCGAAAGAGAAAAGTGAAAAGACAAGTTTATAACATGGTTATTTCAGTGCTATGCTTTGTTTATTACTTTGGGTTCTACAGAATACCACCTACAGCCTAGCTACATCCACCAACCCCACCTTCTGAATCACTTCCTTAACAAAACACTGTTACTATGTGAAAGGAAACGTAGTGAAATGTAGCAGTTAGGGATGTACTGATTCGATCAGGGCATTTTTAAATGATCAGAATCTGCTCTAGCATGAAGCTTAAGCCCAATTTATTTTACACGCAGGTGCTGGAAATAGAAAGCTTAATGTCAGCAGTGTGGAAATGAAAAATAAAAGCACCATGTGTACTGTTTGTAATATGAACATCTCACAAAGCAATAGTGTCAGAGTTGGATGGTACACAATCAGTTTAATACAATAGCTAAAAACACACACTCCACAGAATACAGGGAGTTAATTCCGTCGTAATCTGCACTGAAGCAACACACAATAGAGGACACTTTTAAATGGAGATAGAAACTCAGAAACAGTGAAAAAAAGATCACAAACTCAATTCATTGCATTAGATAAGCAGTACTGTAGAGAATACAGGATCTCGCTCTTTTTTGGAGCTACGATATGCCACACTACAGTTTAGACACCGACCTACCAGAGCTTTACAGCAAGGTTCTCCATCACCTAAAAGGGATTTTATCAAGTCTGACTGCGATTAGTTTAACCACAGACATTTTAAGTACTGATGTTTGCCCAGTGTTGAAACGTAGCCGCACTGCGCAGTGGGTTAACCCCTCATTTAACGGCAAAATTAAAGCGCCGCATCAGTTTGGCTGAAGTCATACAGCAGAGTGTGTAAAACAGACAGTTGAGGACATGCTGGGCACTTGGGAAATAGACAAGAAATGGGTCCATGTCATTTGGTGGGACAATGCTGAAACCCAATAGTCAATCATATACATCAGATCTCAATTGTGATGTTCTGTTCCCTTGTGGCCACCAGGGGCACCCTTTCCCCCTTCCTCTCCTTCTTCAGCCCCCGAGACTAGGACAGTACATTAATAACTTTAATGTACTTGAAGTGGCCACTGTAAAACCATTATAAAATACAAATGAGACCAGGACTTGATATTGGACAATATTCAATGATAAATGACTCGGACAAAAAAAAGAAAAAAAGAAAGAAGACATGAGACAACACTGAAAAAACAGTCATTCCGTACAAAAACATTTAGTGAAAGGCAAAGAGAAGAGAGAAAGAGAGTGTACGTTCAAACCTTTCTTGCTTCAGAGCATACTCCAGCATCTTGATCCTCCTCACCAGGTCCTTCTTCAGGTTCTCCTGCCCCTTCCGTTCGCCGTGCAGGAAGGCAACCTGAGCCTGTGGATAGAGAACACACAGTAATGGGTCGTCTGCACAACTGTCCCAATCATCCTCAGGAGCCAAGATGCTTTCTTCCATTCACATGGCCTAAAACCAGCTCATGGTGAAACCAGCTCATTTCCTCTTTAACGATCCTCTGTGGAATGAGAGGATCCTGACACTATACAGCAAAAAACTAACTCAGTTACTGACGTATCACCCATAGACCTCTCAGAACCTCATTCCGTTATTTAGGAACGTCATGCTTCTGTTTGCTGATTGCTGGATGTAAATCCCAAAGCTATATGGAATCGCCCACTTATAGTAGTCACCGTTATAAAGTAACAACACCGTTCTTTTGTTATAGAGCACCTTAACCGTCCTCCACTGCTGGCTTCCTTCATTACTGTACCTCCCCCTCCTCCCTCAGGACTGTTCTCTCCATGTGAAGAGGTTGAAGCTGACGCACACATACTGACTCACGAATATCACACAATCCCACACAACGACGGCTCTGCTTTACTGAGAGCACGATGGGAAGAATATCGGTCGGGAGAACATGAGCAGATCTGGACAGCAGCTCATCCCTCACCATTTCCATTACCTGAGGAAAAGGTGTCATTTTAGCCACAACATCTCAAACTGCTGCAAACACTTGCAGGGCAAAGCCGTGTGCTATTTCTGTTACATGACCTAACAGAGACCCGTGTTGGCCGGCGTCACGCTGGGTGATGGAGGGGGGGGGGCATCCGCTGAGAGGCTCATTGTGCTCTCCTGGACTACTGGCCACAGATGGTTGCGGCACCACAGGAGATCAAACCCATGATCTTCTCTGGATAGGGCCATGCTTAGACCAGGGGTGCAAACACTTTTTGAGCTTGCGAGCTACTTTTAAATAAATGTATATATATCTTTTGGACATTACTTTACTCCGATGATGTCTTAAACTGAACGGAATCAGTCAGAGTCGCACAGTCTGAACATAGTCTCTCCTCTTAATTGTTTTTTGGAAGCTGCTAACCAGGTGACTTGTTGGCTGGAGTTTAGCAGTAGCTCACGATGTTGCCTGAGAATGTGCAGTGATGCTTGTTACAAAAAACGAGGTCTCAGATTGGCTGTACTGTATGTCAATCAATCTGCCAAACGTCTCAGTGGGGATGGATAATTGGCTACAACCTTTTCTTAATGACATGGGATTTGCCCACATTATCTGTACTGTAGTGTATTCGGTGGCTTGTGGTTCACTCGTTTTTACGCTGAGCGGTCTAACGTGTGCGGTAGAGCATATTTTGAAAGACAGGGCTCCACGATCGACTCTCATGCCGTTCCGATCGACCGGTAGATCGAGATCGACGTATTGAGCACCCCAGTCTTAGACTCCTCCATATCAACAACAATAAAAAGCTTTGGCCAAAATAAGTGCACATACTTTTATATATTATTATAATTAGGGCTGCAAGATGCAGACAAAACATCAGTATTGAAATTATACATCTACATATTGCAAATGCTATATTTTCAAAAAGCCTTGACGTATGTAAATACTGATAAAGCTTCACAATGTCCCCACCCAAACCGCCCATATATGGAAACTAAGCGTTACAAATGCTTAAGTTCACATGCAACACATCTATTTGGAAAATTCTCCATCCTTGTCGAACTCCTCTCCCAGCAGCGCAGCCGGTTCGGTGGCAGTAAGCTCAGCGGTGTCTGCACCAAAGCCCTGAGCATGAACAGAGTGCTTTCAGTGATCGTCTTCCGCTAACGCTCACATATTAACCAGAGCAAAGAATGTCCCCACATGAGGCGAGGACAGGACGTGTTCTATTCCAGGAAGACACTGACTGCATTATTGAAAGCGAGTGCATAAGGGGCTCTCAGTCTTTCAGTCGCTCTCTCTCTCTCTCTCAGGCCCCACTTGGGAACTGACTGTCTATTAACAGCAAATTAGGCCAGTCCAGCCCAGCTGCCACCCAAAGTTCAGACACACCAGCAGGGGGTGGACGCACTCAACCCAGAGCTGTACTTCAACCTGTCTGCACCCCATTTAAAAAAGAACAAGGAGATATTAACTCATCATATATTCCACTGATAATGAGCAAGAAAGCGGGTCTGTGGGGTTATAAATGCAGTAAGATGAGAAAGTTTACATGGGCATTCCAGGGGCGTCCCATTCGAAGAAAATCTTCCAGGCAAGTTCACCCTATGACTGCACGACGTGTGGAGAATCATGGGACATATTCGGTCCAAATGTAATGCAGTCTTCAGGATTTTGGCAGAAATCAACTCTATGGAGTACATACATGCAATGTTCCAAATGCCAGAAAAATGCTAGACCCTGACGTCCGCGTGGACGATGCCTTTCAGAATTTGTATGGCATTAATCAATACAGATTTCCTAAATGTAAGCAGCAGACCATTACGCATTGGATGAACACCACTAGACACAGTAACATGTTGCTATTGCTACACTGTACTGAAGCCAGACTCGGGCCACAAAGAGGAGATGAAGTGTAGGTGGGCATTTGACCTCTATAAAGGTGCCAGCTTCTTTCAGCTTTTCCTTTTAGCTGCAAACCAGGAGCTTTGTGAAGAGTTAGTCAGCGAATAAATTAGATTAATTCCATTATAATGATGAAAGCAGATTGTAAAACGAGCTTGAGATTGATGTTTTTATTGGCAGAACTACTATGAACTATTGCTAATATCTTATCTGATGCTGACGCTGTGCTCCTCACAGTAACGCGAGTAATGTGTGGGGTCTTCACCGTCTGCTGGTGGAAAAAAAATGTCAAGGCAATTTGGGAAAAAGTTAAAAAAAAATTAGAATACTAATATTAAGACCATATTTAATTATTAAAACATTTATATCACATGAAACATTTATAAAAAATTGTAAAATATTTTGATAATAGTAAAAAAAACAAAAAATTCTGATCATATTAAAATCCTATTCAAAAAATCTAAAATGAATATTACACTACTGACAACCTTAGCACTAACAGCATGTTGGATTAGCCACGGCGCCAAACAGGGAGCAAACTGTCCCAAAGCCCTGGCCCTGCCAGAGAGAGAGACAGGAGAATATAAATCCTCCATAATGTGTAGTTTACAATGCTCCACAAACAAGGCTGGTTTCACAGTTAGTGGAAACACGCAAGCGCACAGATGATGGGCTTTGATAAGCAGCCAAGAGGATTCCAGGCATTCCAGCGTACAGGCGGATGTGCAGCGAGACGTGTGGGTGTGTGGAGAAGCCGCAGATAGAGGATCTCTGAGTGTGGCCTGTCCTCATCCAAGTTTAGGGAAAAGAGCCTAACCACCAGACAGAGAACCTTTAGTTATACTCAGAACCTTCAGGAAGCACATGCAAAGCACATGCTGATGCTGATCACCAGGATTCCCCCTCTGCTCTAAAGATAAACTCAGCTGTGACGGCCTGATATTCGACAGCTGAGCAGTGCTGCATACACAGTGCTGATGGGAACGAAAGATATGTGCATTAAAAGAGCTGAGGACAACATAACAGAATGTTCTGGTAAATCTTCCTCACGATACTGGTCAGTATGGATTACTGATACTGCGGAAAGCTGCAATATGCAAATGCCTCCGACAAATCTGCATAGGCAGAGTAGTCTGTAATTTGCTATGCGTATTTAAGTTTTGCATACAGCAGCAGGCATGTAATACAGGTTCTGCCCTGTGTAATATATCAAGCAGAACTTTTCTGGATCGCTTAAGAGATGATTCCATAACTGTCAGCCGTATTGTTCAAGTGGTTTAATAAAGAAAGAATGAAAATGTGTTTTTTTGCAATATAAACACAATATCAAAGTAAACATTTATCATTTTTCAAAGAGAAATTCCACCAGTTTATTCGCATATGTCAGCAGAATTAATTTGCTGATATGTAAATAAAAACAAAGATTTAATCTGAAATAAATCTAGGCGGTGGTGGCCAATTGGTTAGGACCTTGCCTTCCAAACAGGGGGCAGCAGTTTCCAGTCCCAGCCCAGGTTCCACTGAGGTCCACTTGACCAAAGTGCACTACACTGCTTCCTTTACAGCAGTAGTGAATAGAACCAAAGGTATCAAATATAAATATATTTTATTTACTAAATAAAACAACCAAAGAGCCTACACGCACCAGTTTGAGATCTGTAGGATGACGTTATGTGGTATTTTTCCAAGCACGCATGTGATAAAAATAAGGACACGTGATTTTCAGAAAAACTGAGGCAAAATTGGAAAAATCATTTTAGAACAGTAATCCAGCAACACCTAAACAATCTACAATAAATACACTATGTCTAATGCTCATATTATTTCTTCAAGTAAATATCAGATGATAATTCAGATATCCACGTGCAACCCTAGTGTTATTGATGGTTAAATCAGAAAAATTAAGTTTTCTTTTGGGACTCTTTTGTCTCCATGCCCTACAGGAGCTGCTCAACCATGATTTCTAGTTTTCAAAACCATCATAAAACAATGTCTCAAGCCTCAGATAGTGGATTCAAAACCATTTCACACAATATCTTTGTGTGGGACATTTTAGAAGTACCAACAGCTGCCATCAAACCAACTTTGACTACGTTTACAGCTGAACTATGCAGCAGTGTTGAACAAAAGGTGGAACTTGCCTTGAAAATGTGTATTTACTCAATGAAACAGTTTGACAAGGGAAATAAAGTAACATTCAAAATGCTCTCGATGTTCTTTCATACGTTCCACCACTCAACACGGTCACACAGGAAAGAGGAGTGGTGAGAAGTGCAAGTGAAAAGTTGAGCTGAAGAACCAGTGAAAACTGCGGGAGGAAAGAACATAGATTCTCTCCACATTCCACAGTTTCCTCAGTGTTGAACTCCCTGATTCAGACACGATCCACACTCCCACCGCCAGCCATCAGGACCACTCACCGTCCTTCAGTCAGTCACTCCCAGAATTCCACAGGTCAAGCAACAGGCATGAATGCTGTGGTTCCTTCCCTTTACATTTTTCTACATTGCTTATAAGAATTTTGACCTAAAACATCAGATTTTCAAACAAGCCCTAAAAAAATCTAATTAAACAAATTAGATTGAGGGTCTCAGTCTGATTTCACCTTCAAATGATAATCCCAAGGGTTCACTTACTTTTGCTACACACCGATGCCCCCACCAAATACCAACATGACCAAATATATAATTTGTTTAAATATAATTTAACTTGAATCTGAAAATCAGATAATGTTTTACATCACATTCATATAAAATAAAAAGAAGAGTAATTGAAAGCGTTCAAACACCACTGTATACACCCAGTTGTAAAATCTGACCGCTAATGAAAAATGCTTGATATACACACTAAATTCTTTATTATTGTGCCAAGTTACGATGCCGCTTTTTTTTATAGTCCCAAGTGGGAAATATATTCTCTGCATGTAACCATCACACGTGCACACGTGGAGCAGTGTGTTCTTCACATAATTATTATGACATTCGTGCAGATTCACTGCAAAACAAGGCATTTTCGATTAAGCTAAAGAAATTTGTGACCAGGAGAAAGCAATGTAGCAAAACAAATATATGATGATGACATCCACAGATAACCACAAATATCAATAAAGATTTTATTGTTTCCTTCTAAAAGCAACCAAAAATAACATTCTTGATTGGGAAGAGCATGCGATGGTCTATAATATCCCAATTGTTTGTTACACAAGGATGAAAAAGACTGAAATAATAACAATGGTTTGCACCATAGCACAGATTGCAGTGATTTTATAACTGGATGGATCAATGTCACCTTCTGATTGTCTAGTCTACAGCTAAAAAAAAGCCCATCTCCTTCCAGAGCTCAGAGTCAATTGTATGAGAAGGATGAGAATTTTTGATTGGTTGCTCCGTACACATCTGGAGAAGAATCTGCTGGTGTATACAAATCAGAAACATAGTTGTTAAGGTTTGGACTGAGCAATTTCAGTTTGCTTTACTCCACATTCGGGCTGAATAATACGGACGAACACAACCGTATTGAGATTAAACTAGAACAGTTACAGAAACACTATGATTCATAGACTCATAGAAACACGACTGGGCAAGATCCTCACAGTACAGTAAAGAAGTTTAAGACGTACATTGCAGAATGCAGAATTGGCTTTTCCAAGAAATACCCGTACTTAAAAAGCCAAGATCATAAAAATGATTAACAGGCAATATATTGTGCAGGCGTATACTGATTTTCTTCTAAAATAAACAAAGAAGAGAAGGTAAAAGGCAGATTTAAGAGACTGGAGAGTCTCTAAAACCTACAAATTGATTCCCAAGCACTTCAACTTATTCCTGATGCTCATCATTGACTTAGGGAATTATAAAACAATTACAACTAGCTTAAAAGGGAAAAACACTCTGGATGGTGCCCAATGGTTTTGCTTTGGGATGGGAAACGAGCTGCCAGACAGTAAGTCAGCCTGGAGTGCAGACAAATCAATCTCCACATCACTGCAGGGAAGCGCTCAGCATCCCGCAAAGACAACAGCAGAAAGTGGGGCAAGGGACAGAGAGTGGAGGTCAATGAGAAACAGTTCAGCTTACAGTCGTTCTCATCAAATCCAATAGGAAAATTTAAAATGCTACAACTGAGAGCAGCGATATTACCGGAAATTCTGTTCAACAAATCAATTACAAAAATACTGAACAAATGCCATTATCGACTAGTAATTTCTATGTTGTTGCACAGAATGTCTTAAGGATAATAAAAAATAATAAATAAAACATGCATGATGGAAACACTCATGTTCAGAATTCATTTCTAATACAGGTGTGTTTGGAGTAAATTGAATAAAAATATGTTCGCTCTAAATGACTGGGAGAAAAATGTTACTGCAGAAATCGATCTGCTGTTAAAACTATTTAGCAAAAAAACACATTAATATTCTATTACTTAGAATTTAACAGTGCAACATAAAAAATATTGTGCACATAACTTAAACTGTGACCTGTTATTTGTTAAATTAATTTGGAATAACATTGTTTTTTGAATAAAATAAACATTTAGTATTGCAATAATACTACAAATACCACTACTGAGTAAATGATTCCTTCATATACTATATTTCAGCTTTTAGTCGTTTTCTTTTTTTTTTTTAAAGACTAAAAAGCTATATTATTTGATAGCCATTTGATAAATAATTCTGAAAAAAGAGCACATCCTGTTTACAAATGAAACTACTACTTATGTAGGATGTTCTGCCCTGTTCAGAGTTCACCTGCTAATTAACAGTATTGACTGATTTTACCCATTGTGGGTTAAACCCTGTAATCATGTAGCACATGTAGCAGAAGGTTCTCTAAATGGTCAGCTTGCTGAGATGTTCGCTTGCTGAGATGTTCGCTTGCTGAGATGTTCGCTTGCTGAGATGTTCGCTTGCTGAGATGTTCGCTTGCTGAAGTCATGTTTAAAGCTGAAGTCATGTTTTCATTCATGGACCACAATTCTGTTGAAGAGTCAAACAGTTGTGAGGTCAAAGATTTACAGCCCTGTGTGGTGTACACGTCATAAAGTGTCGGAGCCAGTGGAGACCACCCAGCAGTGACTGTGTCTTGGGAAAGGCCGCTTCTTTGCTGAGCTCAGTCTACTACAAATGTCCCAGCTGTCACCCTCTGACCTCATTACGACCTCTGAGTCACCAGAACGGCTCCAGGTTTGGCCACCGGCTGAAAAACACACTCCAGCAACATGCTGGTGCACTAGATGACGGGTCTGATTCTGACCGGCAGCGCCACACCTTTGTAATAAAAGCTGCCAATATCAATGTCATTTCCCTGTTCAAACAAACATGCCCTGTGTTTACAGAATGAAACCCATCTGCTGCCTCCAAAATGCCAAAGCAAACTGTCCACAAAAGGGCTGACAACCTGAGGGGGTCACAAAAGCATCATAAAATGTTCTGGTTGCAAACAGGGACCGTAATAATAACAACACCACCATGTGACAAACTAAAGTTCTGTATCCACTGTTCATCTGTGAAGCTTGGAACAGTAATTCCACACCGGTCAGCTGTCCTGATGTTCACTCAAGCATGAAAAAAAAACAACAGTGTCTACAACAAGTTTCATGTTTTTCAGAACTTGTCAAAGTGTCCTTCAGCTATTTCTCCACAGCGGCTGGAAATTCATTTGTACAAGAACCAGCAAAACAATAGGCATGTCCTCCATTGTTAGCTGCGCTGTTGCTAGCCATGTTAGCTGCATTGTTACCCACATTGCTAGCCATGTTAGCTGCATTGTTACCCACATT
>JBBIGC010000082.1:3765551-3784020 GCA_037576955.1 Lepidarchus adonis | reverse complement strand
GATGATTGGCTCCATCTGTACTGCAGTGTTTTTTGTGGCTCGTGGTTCACTTGTGTTTACTGTGTGGTCTCACGTGCGCGTTAGTTTATTTTGAAAGGCAGGGATCCGCGATCGACTAGCGATGCCTTCGCGATCGACCGTTAGCTCGCAATCGACGTATTGAGCACCCCTGCTTTAGAGCCAACACTAACTCCTCTTTTAGATCAGACCTGACAGACTCTTCACTCTCCGGATTTATCAACGAACCATCGATGCCCATGACCCTGTCCTGATCCACCAGTTTTCCTTTGCTGTAGGTACTAACTACTGCACACCTGGAACACTTCACAAGACCCGCTGTTCGAAGATCCTCTAGCCATCACTTGTCAAAGTGGCTCAGATCTTTACCCTCTTGCTTCCAGCACCTCAGCTTCAAGAACTGACTGTTCACTTGCTGCCTTATACATCCTACATCCCTGACTGGTGTAATTGTAATGAAATAACAGAACTGCCAATGTTATTCCTTTGATTGGTCAGTGTAATGTTATGGCTGAAAATGAATAATATACAATTTCATCTTAATTCAAAAGTATTTTACACAGCTGGAAGACACATTTTATGTTATCACAATTATGTTCACAATTATAAATTACTGTCAATTCCAAAAATATATTTTCCCATTAGCATGCATAGTACTAGAAAACACAATCTTTGAAAACGGAGGCTTACTGAGATAAACCGAGAACAAACAATAATCTAGAAGAGCTGTGCTGTACATGAATGAGCGCTAAACCACTCATTACCATTCTTACTGGGAACGGAGGCAGTCTCTAATTAGGCCTTGTTGGCCACTGATAGCTGAGAGGTTCTGGCTGTGCCTCATCTCTTGACACGTTCCAGAAAATTTGGCCCATTTAAGATCACACTTCACCCACACTCCCTCTTACCACTCTCACACAGAAGCGGTCCAACGGTTCAGTATTGCACTATATGGATATTAATGCTTTATTGCAGTATTGCAAAATAGAAAGATAATGAATTTTATCAAAACTTTCCACCACTGATTAATTTTCCACAAAAAATAGCTTCCTGTAGTTGAATCCAGAAAAATAAACAAAGAGCTTGTTCGCAGCCTTGTTCTGACTATTATATATCTATATATATATTGGCTTAACCAAGCCCAGTATTACTTGTAGCGACCATAAAACAGCTGTATTGGGCTCAATCAGACCTTCATGAGATGAAATCGGGTGCTGCTCATGAAACTTCACATGTCCATGCAACGTTCTTTGACATTGCATTCTTGTTTCTTTGCCTTTATTTTAATGTTAACTTTTTTTGTAAAGAAAACCACTCACCATTGCTTTAAACCGCTTGCTTAGTTGCCTAAGCACCATATATGCACTTCAGTAACGCCTCACAACAACTGTCTTTCAACAGCAAAGTCTAGTCTTGTTTCATTCTCCGGGGAAAGAGAATGTTGAGAATCTTAAGCTGCAAAAAGGTGTAAGTAAGCAGGTTTCCAATGTCTTGTCTGGAAGTTTGTTACCCACATTTCCCAAGCAAGGAGGGAAGGAAGGAAGGAACTCAGAAAGAAAGACTGAATATAATTTTTTTAAATGAAAAAAACTGAAGAAAGAATGATAGAAAGAGAAAAACATAAAAAAAAAACTTTAGAAAGAATGATAGAATGAATGATGGAAAGAATGATGAATGAGTGTAATGAAAGAATGAAAGAAAAAACAGTAAAGAGAAAGAGAGGAATGAGAAAGAACAATAGAAAATGAATCAAAGAAAGACAAGAGAGAGAAAGAAACAATTTCTCTAGTGCACAAATTCATTTTGATATTTCTTCATCCATTAGAAGATGATGGGTCACCAAAACACGAGTAAATCCAAGTACAAGTACAAGAGGGCGTTCTCGCAAAGTGAAAAGAAAAAAAGAAAGAGTGATGACGCTCACATCTTCACGTTTCACTGCATTTCATAATCGACCCGTGCTAACCCAGCCCACTTCCTGTACACAGAACCCAGGCTTTACGCACGGGCACAAGCGACACACCTCACCTTGCGTAACAAACGGGTTCTTTTCAGCACCTGCTGCTACATGCGCGCATGCCGACGCAGCCCAGCCCACCCCACACGTTTGCTTGGAGGATCCTTGAGAAGTTTAAACCTGGGCTTCTTGGGTTTGGGGTTACGCGAGATGGGGGTGGGGTGGATGTATTGATTACATGATCTTCAGTCTTCTCTGCTTTCAGCTTGAATGGCCATGTAGAGTGGGGGTCAATGATGTAGAGGCAACTCCATATGAGAAGATCGTAGAGATATCACAATACTTTTAGACATTTGTATGTGTCACAATATAGTTTTTATAATTGTACTGTCATTTTTTGAGACGGAAAAGAGTCAGCAGTGGAATATTTGAGAAAAATATCAAAGTATAGTGAAAACAAATGATGTTTATTCTATGTTCCTCATGCCACATTACAGTAAACTGGAGGTGAGACTAAAGAAGCTCTCTTTGAAATGAAACATGAAGTTCAACAGTGCTTTTAAAGTTCACAATTCGCTCTGAAAACCATACTGTGGCCAAAATTTATCATGATAATATAAAATATCATCATACTGCTCAGCTCTAGGTAATGTTTTTGTGCTTTGACACACACGGGGTGTTTAATCTTCATAAAAACATTCAGGTCACCCTGACAAGTGTCAACCAGACGGGTGTGAAGCCTCCAGCACATTGCTGTGGAGCAATGGAACTGCGTTATCTGGAGTGATTCCGCTCCACCCAGTACTTTCAAACATCTAGTGTAAAGCTTCTCAGAAGAATAGAGGCTGTTACTGTGAGGAACAAGCTCCTGATTTCAGAAGAAATGCTGGAAAAGCGAGAGCCACTCAATGATGAGTACTTGTGGAAATCTGCAGGAGTTCTTCAGCTTCCTAAAGATCAAGAAAGTGTTTAGGAAATGTAGTCCAGTAGAACGCTGACCACTCAAGCAGCGTTTCCTCCATTAAGCCTTTGGCTGCGGCCGCTCCTACTGAGTGACATCATCTCCCCAGCAATAATGAACTCCAGGAAATACACCCTGTCTGTGACAGTCAGGAGGAAGCAGGAAGTGGGTCACTGAAAGAGTCTCTCAGATGTTGAAGGGAAGCGCAAAGGACCGGCAGGATGAGGAGATGCGAGACTGGACTGGAGGAATTAGCTTCCAGGAAATCCAGAGCATGCAGAGCATCCACATCTTACTCAGCACAGCGGTTACAGACGTGCACTTCAGTTCAGTAGAATAAAGATGTTAGTCGAGCACCTTAAGGCGTGTAATGAGCAGACTGATGTTCTAAAGTGAGGGTTTAAACCTGATTAACCATTCTGGAGGTCAGAGGCAGAATCCTCCATTACTACCTGAGTCACTGGCACCACATTTCAACCATGTAGTACAACTAGAGAGGGAGAGAGGAAGAAAGAGAGAGAGAAAGAGAGAGAGAGAGAGAGAGAGAGAGAGAAACCACACAAAAAGAAAGAAAGAATTGAAGAGACAAGAGAATGAGAAATAAGAAAAGTGTGATGAGAGAAAGTTAAAAAGGAATGAAAGAGAGAATGCCATTAGAAAAAAGGAAGGAAAAGAGAACAAGAATAGGGTACAATCAAGAAAAAAAAAAAAGCCAGAGCAGAGAACAAACAACAGAACAAAGCAGAAAGAAAGAAAGAAAAAGGCCAAAGAGGAAGGAATGAGAAAGGAAAACAGAGAGTAGAGAAGAGAGAGAAAAGAAATATGAGAAAACAGAAAGAAAAAACAGAAAATAGAATAGAGAAAAGAGGGTAAGAGGAAAGAGAGAAAAAATAGAGAGAAATGAGGAGATAAAGATGGGTAATATTGAATATTGTTGTTTATACAGAGAGAGAGAGACAGAGAGAGAGAGAGAGAGAGAGAGAGAGAGAGAGAGAGAGAGAGAACACACATTTATCTGAATCTTGTGGTTTACGATGAGAGGAAGTGTTTAAGCTGCGAGTGGTGCTCACTTTTGGCGCCACAAACGTATCAGCCAATCAGTGATGAGCATTCAGATGCGTGGGTTTTGTCTTTTTAATCTCGTCTGAGAGAAAAGAAATGTAGAGGTACACACACACACACACACACACACACACACGAACACACGAACACACGAACACACGAACACACGAACACACGAACACACGAACACACGAACACACACAAAAGCAAGAACTACATTCAGGCCTTTCTACACAGCACCTGTGTTTACAACACTCACAGCAAAGCTGCTGGACCGGATTCATTTCACCCATTACTGTCCAGTTAACACTTTAGCTTTAGGGACAGTTTGATTTTGCTTCTTCAGTTTAAAAGTCAATGTAAACCATCCGAGGTGGCACCGACCTGTTGATGTGAACCACATCTGGTGATGTATTTGGGTGATTGTTGCCCACAACCTTACGATACAATACACTGTACAAGCGCAACAATACGATACGCATCACAATACATTTTGAAATATGCCTTAAAACAACACAAGTGTTCTAAGCAGCTGAACTGTCCTACACCAAACAGATGCAGAAAACATCTGTAGTAGCACGATTCCACAGTGCCAATCCTTTTTTGGGAGGGGTGCACTCGAACGGTGGTTTGTTTTCTCCAGTTCTGGTTGTAAACAGCGACAGAAATCCATAACAGTGTGTGCGAAACTAAAGTTCTGTATCCATTGTTCATGGCTCAGGTCTTTCCCACCACTTAGCTGTCCTGACGTTCACCCAACCACCATAATAATGACTACAGCACAAGTAGGTAAATCCATTCTTCTTTTCGTGCTGTAGCCTTCCTTTCGTTTCGGATCTTGTCCGTGTGTCCTTCAGCTATTTCTGGAAACACATTTGTAGAACAAGCAAAACAATCGGCATGTCCGCCATTGTTAGCGGCGTTGTTAGCTAGCCGCGTTAGCATAACATTCTGTATACATACCCCCACTGAGCGTCACACAACCCATTTCACAAACGGTCCACTTTTTTGGTGTGAAACTGAGGTATGTTAAGTATGTTTCAGAACTAAAAAAGTTCAGGAACTATAAAAGGAACCAGGTGTCATGTTTTTAACATTAAGACTACGTTATTTGTTGGCACCATACAGCTGTATTGCGCACTGCACCATAGCTCACCAGAGAAGTTCTTAAACTGCCAATATCAATACAGCAGCGTCTGTATCAACGCACATTGGTCTACAAGGAGGTCATGATATTTTTCTTCATGGATGTTTTGAACAGTATAAACCCCATAACTCAAGTTCTAATGAAGAAACTAAAGTAGAAACATGAAATTCCATCACAATCAACACATAGAAAAACACACATGACCCACGTAGGCTCAGTGATTATAATGGCTAGAGAAGAAATCAGAAACGAAGAGCTTCTCTAGTGTAGTGGTCATCACTACTGTTGACAGCTGCTCCAATGTGGACGAATTAAAAGCAGAGGTTACATTGCACGTTGTGTGACGGGGTGTGTTCACAACAACAAGCCGTCGATTCTGATATTAAGCTCAACATCAGAAGAAAACCTCTATTAGTGCATCACACCCTTGAGATCTACTCCATCCATCCATCCATCCATCCTTCCATCCATCCATCCATCCATCCATCCATCCATCCATCCATCCTCCAAACCAGGTCAAGGGGAAGCTGGAGTCAATCCCAGCTGATTATGAGTCACAAGACTGTGTTCACCCTGGACAAGAGGACAACCCATAGACAGAAAACCATTTACACACTCACACCTATGGGCAAGCCTGTGGGAGGAAACCGGAACATCCAGAAACCAGGACCTTCTTGCCCCTGAGTGTTACTCCATCAAACAATACGTCACGATTTCAACATGGCGAAGGTTAGCACATGCTTCCTCCAAGCCAGGACTATTGCAACATCATCGCAGACTTGGAGGAGAACACTAATTGCCATAATCTGTACTGGCTAAAGGCATGATGGGAGGGGGAGGGTCATCCTACCCACAGGCCATGAATGGATATGGATACATTTCTCAGCGCTGGAATTCCTCTTAAAATGTTAATGAGCCAAAACAAGAGCTACAAGATCAGCATCCCATCAACAGCGGCTGAGGGCATCAGTGGTGTATTTTCATATCAATGCATCCTTTCTGCAATGGAGAAGTGGCTGAAAAATGCAATTTCTGATGCAACAGTGATTTGATGAAACTTTAGCTTCACATGCGCAACTCAAAACACATTAACAGTAATCCTCAAAGCTCCTCTGAAGACAAACACATCCACGTGTACACCACCTCCACAAGCTGCTCTGCATAACTACAGCAGGACAATAGGAGTGAAAATAATCCTTTAAATTTGATGATTGTAATTTGATTTTAATTGCGATATGAATATTGACTGATTTTTTTTTCTTCTTCATTTCGCCCAGCTCTAGGTAGAACCTCCTTCATTTGTTACCAGACTACAGACACCACACGTCTTGGCCGTTTTCATTTTTAAAATCGATATGATTTTGGCCAAACCATTACTGAGTAAGTGGTGGAGGACGTTCAGGTCAGGTGGTTCCCTCTGTACAGAAGCTGTAGAGAAAGTGGGCCGCTTGAGAACATCTCTGGAGCTCAGACGGCTTCTCTCCTGCTGACACGACTAGCCAGTCACCATAGGTGTTCTTCTCACTCTTTTTTTTCCTTCCCTCTTGTTAACTACTCCCACTCGCAGGTATTTTTACTCGGTCTCAAAGGAAGCAGCATTTTCATCCAGACTTCTGCCTCACAGGACGACAGAGCACACCAGACACAGTTCCTGCCCTCCGTTCTATTACAGGAGATGTTTTAAAATGTCCAGGTGTACAGCCAGTGTGGAAGCTCCCACCACACACACACACACACACACACACACACAACACCACAACTGCTCATAAGAAAATAAACATTATGCTGCTCTGACAGTTCGAACTGCTACGACAAATAGCTCACTACCGATTGGCTGGTAAATGTAAAATATAATTACACACTTTTTAGTGAATATGGACAATATACATCAATCACCCATAACATTAAAACCACCTGCCTAGTATTGAGCATTGAGCAGGTCCCCATACCCATGGTGCTGAAACACCTCTGACAGTGGTGCATTAACATTTCGTACAAGGCTTCACTCCACATCAGTGAGCTTTGGGTGTCCATGACCCTGTTGCCAATTCACCAGCTTCCACGTTTGGTAGACACTAGCTACTGCACACCTGGAACACTCCAGCTGCAGCCATCAGAGTAAGGCCCTTGTAAAAGTGGCTCAAATCTTTTTGCTTTTACTTCCAGCACTTCAGCTTCAAAAACTGACTGTTGACTTGCGACCTCCTGGACAGATGCCATTGAAATGAAATAACTAGACAGTAGACAGATGTGACAAAATATCGATATGGTGATATATCGTCATCCTTGTTCACGCGATACAATACTTGACACGCTGACAGCAAAATCGATATTTAAATTAATAAAAACATTACAATTGCTCGACTGAGTGCAGGAGACTTGGGTAAAAGTTGAAGAAGAAACTTCTCAAATAGCTAGCAGACAGAACGGCCCAGCCACATTTAAATCTAAAATCTAAAGACTTTGGCTTTAAGAACATTGATGGAACGGAACATGGATTATTTATGGGGAATTGTAGTTCGGTTGGTAGCATGATGTTAACGTAACTTGCCAACAGAAGTGAAGCGCTTAAGTCAAAGTAGCGATTTCTCACACGAGTACGGGAAAGTTAACAATAGCGTTGCTGTTACTCATGTAAATTAATAACGCATCCCTGTGTTTCTGTGATATATCACTAGGTCATTGTCATGCGATATATCGATTATTGCTGTATCGCAATATTATCAGTGTCATGGACCACGTATTACCCATCATATCGTGAGATACCCAGCGATTCCCACCCCTATGTTTAATTTACATGTCAGTGGTGTTAATGTAATGGCTGATCAGTGTACATGCTCACTAAATACACCACACGTGGCTGTTTAACTTCAGTAATATAGGTTTAATGATGTTATACAGGAAAGCACCAAAGAGAAAGACTAAAAAACAATTTCGATTGCAGATTAAATGGCTTTTAACTGTGTGCAACAGGAGCCAACCACTCTGCTTTTATTAGATTACGCTAGATTCACTATTACAGCAAGAAAAAATGCTTCTGAAGGACCATCGCATCAGTGCGTGACCAAACAAACCCCTGTGGAAAATCATTTCACAGATCCCGGGCCAAAGCAATGAAACTCCACACGGCACATTCTCAGCACTGTACGTTCACAAAACATCCTCAAAAAGGCTTATGAATTATGATGCAGTGGAAAACATTATATTAATTTTAAAATACATGATCATACATGTGATGATCGTTCTGACGCAGTGATTAAGCCCCATATCTTCTCATTGAACCATTTTAGATCATAAACTGTTTTCTCAGCAGTTCTCCTGTACTACTGGATGTGTTTCTATGTCTTGCACATTCTTTTTGCACACTGCAGTCCTGTCCTGTCCACACTTGTGTAGCCTTGTGTTGTTCTGAGTTGCACTGTGGTCCTGGAGGAACATCGATTCATTCCACAATGTCGAAATGTGACAGCACAACCACTACATCGTCAAATTGACAATAACTTCCTACTAGACTGGACATGTTTTACACTCTACACTGTATAATCCTTTTACATTTATTCACTTTTACTATTTACTGTCCCCAATAAATAAAACAAAGCAACCCAATAAATGTAAACAACACATTAAATGTGCATCAAACTCCTACTCCTCCTTTACTGATCAACATAATTTGCATATCTACTCATTAACAGCAGATGATAGTACATACGAAGTTCATTTAAATACCTGTGGATTAATTCATCAATCTAACGATCACCAAGCTCATTTCAATACTGTCCGTTTGGAAACCACACATTTATGATATTTATGCATATTTACTGGTCAATCTGATTTTCCCTAGATTAGATACTTTATAAATATGAGATATGGAGTTTACATAAATATTGAATATATTATGTTTTTAATATACAGAGCTGTGCAAAAGCAATCACGCAAATTGTTTCCATGTCAGCAGTGGGGGTCTTTCTGCAGCAAAAACACAAGTTATCATTAGAATAAATGCAAACAAACAAACAAACAAAAAAAAGCAGTGAATTTTTTTAAATCTAATTTTTGTGTGTAAAAAGTAGTTGACGTGTGTTGGGAGCAGGTTTAGTGCCTCCACTCAGCAGCACTTGATTTAGCCACTGATTGAGGCTTCCACAAAGAGGACTTTGGAAATGGTGACCAAACACAATGACAAACTGTACTAATTTTATTCTAATATTATTGAGCTGAAAATAACAAAATAAAAACATGTACTGCCTTTAAAATTTTCTCAGTACTGTACAAACACTTCGTATTGGTTTAAATACAAATGTTAAATGAAAATGTTGTATTAATTTGAATATCTACAGATTGACCCTGAAATCCGCGAATCTGATTGGTCAGTGTTGATGTAACTGTTCACTGATTCGCCTCCTCTTCCAGCTCTGAGCACAGATGAGAGACTTCCGCCCGTTTCTTTGCAAACTTTTTACACTACACACACGTTTATACCCAACCTTCAGAGTGTTTTCTGCAGCCTGCAGTCCCTGCGCTTCACCCTGAACTGTTCTTCGAGCGAACCGACTGTAGTTTCTCGTCTAAAAGCGGGTAGAGAGAAACCACTGCACTCCCCCCTTCAGCTACTGTAGCCTCACTAGCCACTGACATTAGCACGATGCTAAGCTAGCACCACACATCAGCCCCGCGTTTCAACGGCTTTAAATCAAATTTAAAAAGCAAAATAAAGTTTATTCGCAGTGTCCGGCTTTTACCGACCTGTAATTCGGCCCGCTCGACCTCCCACTGCGACCTTTCCACCTCGAAACGGGCCCATTCGTGCTGGAGGAAGTGGAGGATCCCCGGGATGCTATAGTGGGCTCTGCCCGCTTCCCCGCAGTCGCTCTCGAGCGCCGCTCCCTTCCCTCCCGCCTGCAGCAGCGGGTTGTTGTTATTGTTGAAAAACACACCGGGCCCTGCATGTTCGTCCATGGCCGGGCTCGGTCACCGACAAAGGGGGTACTCTCTACCCCCTAAGCCGCTCTTTTTGCCGTAGGTTTTGTGTGCTACAGGATACCCGAGGCTTCTAGAGCAGCGCTTCGCCGACACTGACGGCGCTCCACAAACTCATTTTCTGACAGCCAGCTGTCACTCAGCGCCGCTGAGCCTCCGTAGCCACGCCCACCGCCATAAGCGAGCGCGAGTCATGACGGGAATTGTAGTTCAGCAGAATTTGGAACTATTAAAAAGGTTTTGGGTGATTTGGGGAATTCAAAAATGAAAACCCAAGTTACAAGGCATCAATCGCCTATTATTATTAGTTTGTTTTGCATCACAACGTGCATTTAATATGCCATTGACACTGCCCTTCATGTTTTCTGTTAATTGTTGGACTCAAAATCAGTAATTAAATAGTTTAATTATATTTCGTCTCTTAAACAATAAACTATTGTGACTTATGGCTGTGCTACAACAAAGATTTAAAAACTATAAAGACATACAAATTCAATTTATAACCACTATACCGTTATGTCAGATTAATCTACTGCAGCAAATTTATATTCACGTGTGTAGTCCGATTACCACAGAGGAATCTACAGCTTCAGGGACTTTTATCTAAATAAGGACTTAGCTCATTTTATCTACAGGCAATGTATACACACAATCAAAACATTATCTGTGAGTAAAACTTTGTTTATTTTTGCAAGATAAAATGAACAGCACACAAGACCAGTTTTGCCTTTTTATCATTTCATTAGTTTATGCTGTGAAGGTCTGCATATTAAAGAGAAGAATGAAATAAAAGAACACATTCCAGATTTAGTGCATACCAGCCATTCCTATTGCAACATGGTGAATGTAGGTGTAGCTTTGTGATTATTTAATGCAAAGTCAAGTTCTTTTTCCAAGCAAGTGAATCATGTGGAATTCTTTTACACATTTTTTTTTGCATGAACAAAGGCAAACCGTACAGAGGAGTGATGAAGAGGCAGAGACAGTGACTAACATTTAAAACAGCCAAGCTTATTTCCAGCCTCATATGCAGGCTATGGATCTCCATTTGCGAATTCATACAAAAGGAGAAGGATAAGCACACTTCACAGTATATCACAGTTCTTACATTCTGTTCTGATTTTCTTTGTACAGTGTAAATGAGATGAGGACTAAAACAATGGATTATTTTATATATATATGAGCTCTGTATCCAAACGAACAGTCACATAATATACACCATACACTGCTTAACTACAAGGAGTAAATAAAAAGCCACGTGTAAAAACGGCTGTAGTATAAGACATATACTGTACAACATATTGCATGTTCCGATCTTTACAGGCCAAGCGAAAGCGACGACACAGAGAAAAAACAGGAATGTTACCAGGACTGCTAGAAATGACATTGATGCAATGCGACTTTACAAATTGTGCTTCTATGATACACTTATGATTAAGGTGCATTTTCACAAGCCATGAAAAAAACGGTGAAAAATATAATCACGATGACATTAACCACATCCCTTTTCCAGTGCCTAAAGCTTCTTTAAATGAACAGGTTCACTTGGACATTCACCAGCACACGACATGTTGAAATTGAATTGCAAACGTCGGAATCCGTATATACCTTCATCCAAAACTCCGCAGTCCAATCTCTAATGAAAATACCCCTTGCTTTATTTGATAAATAGCAGTGATTGACCTTATCGGCAAAAATATGTGAGCCGTTCCCCGCCCACATAACGTATTATGTTGTAACATCTCATCACGAAATGCTGGCAAAAATCCCCTTTAACATAATGAGCAGTTGTAGAAAACAATTGCATTTTATCAGACTATTAATCAGACCATTACATTGTTTGTTTAGGGTAAGACTGTCCAAAGCTATTTGATTTGGCCCACCGGAAATGTACCCTAACTCCACCCCTCACTAAATGCAGCAATTTTATGCTAATCATATTTTAGTAATAAAATATGGTGTAAATGTTGTTAAAGTCTGAGCGGAGACCTACACCCCTTCCCTAATATATAGTTTCCCAAGCCACAAAATTCACTATAACTCTCAATTTAAAATGCTACTCTACTTTACTGGAGTTTCTGCAAAGCCAACGTATTTATACAAAATAAACTAAAGTTAAAATACTCGCATCTGCTTGAAGTGTTCCATTTTTCAGGCAAACGCCTGCACTCTACGATTAGATTCAATGACCATTTCTCATTAGGTTGAATGGGATTTTCGCCAATGTTCTGTACAGTCTAGAAAACAAATGATGAGTGGAGCATGAGCACATCAGCCGAGAAGTGATGTTAGAAAAAGCTGGTTTTGAGTTTGATGGTAGGTGTTGCTTGCACAGTGGGTTGGGCCTGCCTGGCTGCAGCCTTGGCTTTGCTGCTTGCCTGATTGGCTCGGATGGCTGTCTCAAGGCGGGTCTTCAGGTCTGGCACTGCTCCTATTACTGTCTTAAAGGCAGCGGGGTAGAGCGGACCAATGCGCATCAGATTTTGAAGGGCAAACTCATGCAGTCCCTTTGAGGGTGGAGAAGCGGTGGAGAAGGCATTTTCATCCAACAGGTAGGAGATAAGTGTGGGCACCAGAAGAGCCAGCAACTGAACGCCTAAAAAAAAGAAGAAGAAGAAAATCACGGATGTGTTAAGCAGTGCAATTACTCCATAGCTTGGATGGGCAGCTTGAAAGAGTTACAAAAATGAACAAACCACGTTTAAAGTGAAAGAGACTATTTGTCATTGTGAACACAATCGCACACAAAAGCACAAAGTTTAATGAAAAATTACTAACATTTTCTTTGCTTTTAATTTTTTTCTAAAGCTTAAAGCCAAATAAAATTAACAAATAATGAACTAAATCATCATTATCGTCTCAAATAGGCTTTTTTGGGTTCGGACGCACTGCTCTCGGTAAAAATGGACAAATGAAGCTTAGGAAAACAAGTGTCTTGAAAACGGAGGTGTGGTCATGTTTTTGTCCATTATAGATAATAAAAGCAGAACACAGGTTATGAGAACAATAGCCAGTCAGGTTTGAAGCCACTCACGATTTTGTTCTTCACCCAGGGCCACTAGACCCTCCAGCACTTTGACTCCTTCCTGCACAGCTTGGAGCTCTGCGGGGGTCCCAGGCCGCGCATGCTCCGCCCCCTTCAGTTTCTCCACCAGCAGTGGAGCCAGTGCATGGATGTAAGGAGTGGAGAGAGCACGACTTGAGTGCTGGAACACAGAAAGGAGCAGCTGATAACACCGAGCCTGGACCTGGTTAGATACAGAGGGAGAGAATAAACACAAACACATAAGAACATTAGTTATATCACAGATTGGAATGAGCTTCCTGTCACCAAATATTCCAAACATTCTCAAAAGCCAAGGAGGCCGTCTACACTCTCCACCTAGTTGCTCCGTTTAGTCCACAGAGGAACTGACGAACACAGAGTCAACCAATCCCAGCTTCATCCCATGGGTTTCAAAAAATTCCAACTGGAAGTTAAACAATTCACCTTGGGGAAAAGATTTCATTTTCACAGGTCACCTCTCCCAAATTCAGCCTGCAGATTGCTTTTTCAACAAGCAATGGAAACTTATATACAGTGTGATGCTTATATAAAGTCTGTGAAGCCTTTGGAATCTACTTATTGTGTGCATAAAATATCACTTCAACAGGTTTTCCCAATAAAAATGGCCAGATTTTGTCTTGTTTTTAAAAATTGGGATTTCTTTATCTACTTGTAAGTAAATCTGATGATGTTTTAGTTCATTTATTCAGAAATGTATTCAATTCTAAAGGGTTAGCAAACTTTCAAGCTCCTCTGTAATTGTGTGCAAAAGTTTGAACACCCCCAGTCAAATCACATGATTTGTTGATTCTAAAAGAGGAGCCAAAACCTTTGCACATGACTGTACCCTACAAAATGACCAGTGTAAGCAGACTTGCTTATGTGACATACTGTATACCTAAAAAAATGGACAAATAGTACATCACACAGCCAAATACAGTAACCCTAAATGTAGCCTTGCATTTGTCTTCTAGATATTACAGATTCTATATATAATTTATACATAATATGTAAAACTACCAGAACAATTATTTAACATCTATGCATGATTAGAAGAAAGTCTAATGATTTAGTTATAATTTCGTTTTAAGTTTTAGATACTTTATGCTGACAGCTACAGTAAAAAAAAAAAAAAAAAGAAAAATAGCTAGCATTCAACTTCGAACAAGCCCATCCACTACATTTGGGGTTTTGCACATCTGATTTTTTCACTTTACGCCGTGCCCACACTGTGAATCATACTATACTTTGACTGAAAACCAGTTATATAATCCTGCAGCACTTCAGACTAAGTGTTTTGAGAATGTGTGACCTCACTTACCCATGGGTCGCTGGAGTTAAGGGCGTTTCGGAAACGCTCCATGCAGCCTTTCTGTAAGGCGGTGACCCCTACCAGCTCAGCACTGGCAGACACCAGGAAAAGCGTGACGGCAGTGAGCATGCTCACCTCATCCATATTGGGTCTGGACTCATCTAGTGGGGAGAGACGGAGTAATGGTGAATATTAATGTTTGAGGTAATTGTTAGTTGTTTTTTTTTATTAATACAAAGTAAAAGAAAATACTTTGCACGGTTATGAAGAGAAGGTTTTGTCATAATTGTTTCATATGTTATAGGGCCTTTAACATTGCTATGCATTTTTGAAATGTGCTTCAAAATGGCCTATATAGAGAAATGTTTTGAATTAATGTAAAAAAAAAAAAAACCAGAACATTAACAGAGTGGTCTAAACAGCATTAGTTTTTTCTGCCCAATTTAGTCTCCAATCCCACCACTTGACAGTCATGCCATACAACCATCACTGCGAGTGTAAAAGCTACTACAATGCCATTGTACAGTGTAATGTGCCTGGATGATATTCCAACGGTCAATTCTGTTACATCAGCAAACATATGCTTGAATTGTGTTGAGTGATGGGGAGGAAAAGGAGGGACACCCACTCATCCACCCAGACAGAGCAAAGGCACATGTACCCGCTTAGACTCCTGGTCTTTAATATTTATCCACTTACGTTGTAGATCCGGTCTTCCGAACGCAACGTAACATAAGTCAAAAATAAGCACCTGGCGAATCCAAAATGGCAAATTAACAAGAGTGTCTTCCTGGTATAGTGCCGCAACGCCACATTCATCCTCTCTGCTCGCCAACTGGTCCCAACACGAACTTTGTTTTTACATTGCAAACTCCGTACAGAGGCTTTATAAATTTATGGGCCGACAAACCACAATTCACTGTATGTCGAGGCCGACCGAATTTTGAAGAGCGTCTCCAACCCTTTGAAGGGCAGTGTAATTTTAGAAGAATATTAATATTTTCGAGTGTGTGCCGTCTCCACAGACAGGATACACTCCAGTAAGGAGGTCAGACTGCTTTCTTGTGTGCATGTGTATGTGCTGACCTACCCGGCTGTGAGTACTCCAGCACAGAAGCCAGACTGCTCCTGACCAGACTGGTCCACTGTTGCTGTGTTTTCTCCACTCGGCCCAAAGGGGACGTGATGATGGTCTTAATGCCCTGCAGTGCCGCCGACACGGGTAGAGGTACGGAACCGTCAGATGTCTTCACTGCAGTCTCCTTCAGGACCCCACAAATCAGGAACAGTACGGTGGGCAGGATGGTCAAGCTCCCTAAATACAGAACACCGTCAGTGCCGGCCAGAACTGAACCATGTTATAAATAAAAGTGGAAGCTGAAGAGGGTTATATGTACAATATAAACAAATGTCACATGTACAGTAGAGTCAAATATACTGTGGTTGCGTAAACACACAGAACCTGCAGGAATATACAGATGGTGTATGTAAAATATAATGTTTGTTCTAAAAAAAGTGAGTTTTTGAGGATGAAACATGCAAATAGAAAAGACAAAGTACAGAGACAGTTCATTGCTGTATTGAGAGACAGCTTTTTGCTGTAATGTGGAGTTCCGCAGAGACGTAGCCTCAGGGCAGAAGCTCTTCTTGACCCTGCTGGTGCAGGAGTGGAGGCTCCTGCTTCACTTGCTAGATGGTAACAGGGTAAAAAGGTTGAGGTGAGATGCATCCTTGATGATGCTTTTCACCTTGGTCAAGCAGCGACTGGTGTAAATGTTCTGAGCATCTGATCCACCACACGCTGGAGGGCTGTCTGACCAGATGCAGAGCAGTTGCCAAACCATTCTGAGATACAGTAGGTGAGCAAACTCTCAATGATACAGAGGCAGAAGTCCACCAGTATCCTCGGACACAGATGAGCCTTCTTAAGGTAAAAGGTGGAGGAGTTCAAGAACCAGGTAAGCTAATATGTGATGTTGACACCAAGTTGAACACATGCTCCACTACAGATCCATTAATGTGGATAGGAGCATATGACTTGGTCCTTCTAAATTATTTGAATTTGAAGTTCTTGCTCCCATCCTATTAAAACAATAACAACTCTAATAAGTAGCTTTTTAATGGTGTAAATACTGTGCTGATTAGCAGAGTGTTCTGTGGGTGTGCGATTCAAGGATGTGACAGGCCTGAGTGGGAATGTGCGAATCAGTACGTGCTGAAATATGAGTGTGATTTGGTGTGTGTGTGTGTGTGTACCTGCTGGAGAACACAGTGCAGGCAGCTCAGCCAGGATGCTGATGGTGGCAGCCACTAGGCGGTTGCTGTGCTCTGGCAGCTGTTGGGGCTTGGTGGGCAGGTGGCTGGGCGAGTTGCTAGTCTTGGTGTTGATCTGAGGCAGGTGACGCACTAGCAGGAACACCAGCAGCTCCATGGCAGCAAACACCAGAGACTTCCCTGGCTGCAGCTCCCCGGTGTCCCCTCCTTCTCCTAGCACACACGCCGACTCCTTTTCCGCACCATCCTCCACACCTGAGAGTCAAGAGCATTTTACACTTGATGCCAGTGCTTCTGAGGTGTGAATCATCGGTCAGCAGGTTGAAATAGATGAAAATGACTGAGCATATAATAATATATAACACGTTATATAATCAACCAAGATGCAACAGCTAAAAAAAAAAAAAACACACTGTAAGCTAAGGCTCTTCTGGCTGTGGTCAATGCTTCAAAAATATCATAGCAAGTGAAATAATATTAAATCTATTCAACATATCCAATATTTCTCATTATGAGATGTTGTAAAAAATATTTCTAGATACTTTGCACTTGTTTTAAGTCAGTTTATGAAATAGAATAATCATTTTAATCTTATTTCTTGATATAAGCTCTTTTTTCTGTCTTAAAAGAAGTAAAATGATCTGCAATTAGACCAAAACAGTTTCTCAATTTATCCTACGAAAAATGGGTACCAGCAGAAGCAAAAGGGAAGGTTTACAGCACAGTAGTGAGACCAGTTATTTTATACGGGTTGGAGACCGTGGCACTGATAAAAAGACTGAGAGAGCTGAGCTGGAGGTGGCAGAGTTACAGAATCTACGACTTGCATTGGGGGTGACAGTGATGAACAGGATTAAAAATAAGTACAGGTAGATCTAAAAAAGACATTCCTTTCAGAAAGTGAAATCCATATATTATATAGATCCATTACACATAGAGTGAAATATGTCAAGCCTTTATTTCTTGGAATTTTGATTATTATGGTTTTTAAATAATAAAACCCAAAATTCACTGCCTAAGAAAATTAGAATATTGTGAAAAGGTTCAATCTTGGAAAGTCATGGTGTCACACGCTAATCAGCTAATTAACTCTGCACAGGTTTCCTGAGCCTTTAAATGGTCTCAGTCTGGGAGACTGAGGAGGGTAAGCCACAAAAGGTCATTGCTAAAGAAGCTGGTTGTTCACAGAGCTGTATCCAAGCATATTTATAGAAAGTTGAGTGGAAGGAAAAAGTGTGGTAGGAAAAGGTGCACAAGTAACAGGGACAATGGCAGCCCTGAGAGGATTACCAAGCAAAATCTATTCAAGAACTTGGGGGAGATTCACAAAGACTGGACCGAGGCTGGAGTCAGCGCATTATGAGCCACTACACACAGACGAATCATAGACATAGGCTACAAATGTTGCATTTCTCGTGTAATACACTCCTGGCTGTTGCTCAGTGTCCAAAGTCCTCTTTTCAGATTAATGAAAATTTTGCATTTCATTTGGAAATCAAGGTCCCAGAGTCTGGAGGAAGAGTGGAGAATCCACATTGCTTGAAGTGCAGTGTGAAGTTTCCACAGTCAGTGATAATTTGGGGTCATGTCATCTGCTGGTGTTGCTCCCAGTGTTTTCAAAACGTCCACAGCCAACGAAACATCTACCAGGAAATCTTAGAGAACTTCATGCTTCCTTCTGCTGACAAGCTTTATGGAGATGCTGATTTCATCTT
>JBBIGC010000082.1:3699568-3715592 GCA_037576955.1 Lepidarchus adonis | reverse complement strand
CTGTGGATCTCCAACAAGAGAACTTTATTGTGTGTGTGTGTGTGTGTGTGTGTGTGTGTGTGTGTGTGTGTGTGTGTTTGAGAGAAAGAGACGCCATATTGCAGTGCTGAATTTGTGTTCTGTTTTCTTTTGAGGGTTCCGAGTGAGGGGGAGGCCAGTGGAAAGACAGAAACTCCAAGGTGAGGTTTTGCCAACACCTCAGATCTACAGGCCAGTGGCTTTATGTCTATGACTCATACTAATATATGCAAAGTGCAAAAGTGTGTTTATTTCAACTCGTTAAGTGTGTATAAAGAGCCAAATTCATGCATCATGCTAAAACATCACCTGTCAGCATTTTAAACCTCAGTAGCTCTATAGTCAGGGTTCCCACAGGTCCTTGAAATCTCTGAATTTGCTTAAATTTGATGAAGTGCTTGTAAATTCTTAAAATTCTAACCATATTATAGCACTTTTTAAATGAAGAGAAATAAAATAAGTCTGATTAATAAATGGCAGTGCTGTTCCTGAGTCATAGGAAATATAAGTCACTGAGATTAGCACCTACATTAGTCTTACACTTTAACTATTATTAGTTTATGCACTATATGCACTATATAGTTACACACTATATGATGTAGATGCACTGTGTAATGCATAGTAGTGGTAATATGACTTTAGAAGTCCTTGAAAGTGCTTGAATTTGACTATGGAAAAGATGTAGAAGCCATGTATAGTAGTATTGGATCAGACAGGCTAGCCTTCACACCCCATGTGTATTACTCCTTGTATTGATCCTTGGGTGCCCATGACCCTGTTGCAGATTAACCACTTGTCCATCCATGGATAACTACTGTAGACCTGGGACACAATAAGACTTGCCATGACAACAAGGCATCACTCATTACTCACGTTACTCCTTTCATCGGTCAGCAGTGTTAATGTTACGGCTGATTGGTGTATTTGCTGGTCTCTGCAAGGGCTTTAGTCTTTTTAAATGTAGATGTCTGATAAAGAATTTTACAACTGTTCGAGTCAAACAGTGAAAACGACTAGTCTTATAATAACTACAGGGGCTCGCAAGTCAAAACTCATGCAATTCAGATGTTAGCATGAGGATTTTGCTGAGATAAATGGCTTTAAGAACCCTATATTGATCATATTTGTTTGATAGGAATTTGATTTGCATATGCATATTAATCTCCTTATGCATGATAATTTTCTAACTAGTTAAACTACTAGTTTTCAAAGTAGGGTTCTATTGCCTAACTAGTGCAATACTACTGAAGACTAAAGCCCTCTTGCTGAGCGGATCTATCTTGGTTTTGTTTATGTCGTTTAAATAAGCGGTAACACTTTCTTTGGGAAAGTTGGAAAAAAGCTTGAATTGACAACTTTGTTTTATGCTTGAGTCATCAACAGAACATGGTATAGTTTATTGTGACCATTTGTCATTAGAGTGTGGCTACTTTTTGTTCGGACAAATATTTCAAAATGGTTACTCAGGTTCGGGTTTAGTCACATCAGCACACGTCACGCTGGATTGTTTGCTTTTTCCCTGTACACAGGGATTTGTTTGCGTAGCCATGGCAACGTTTCATGCCAAAGCATCATGGGAAACGTACAAAAGAAATAGTTATCGGGAGAATTCAAAACAACAGAATATGAAGGAAAGTTTACTTGTTAGTTTGTTTAAAGAGAGGATCATTATAATCACTTAGCAGCGGCTGTTTCAGTCAACCATTAAAATTCCATTCGGGTTCAGACAGAAACATATAAATGCAGGTCGGGTTCGGACAGAAAAATAGGGCCCATCACACAAAGTGCACCACAACCAATTAACATCCACATGTGGACCAGTGGGCAGCTGTCAACATTCCCCAGCAGTGTTGTGAGATGCTACCTTACTCAAGGGTACCTCAGTGGCTGGGACTTGAACCTGCAACCCTCATCATTTTTAGGCCTCCATTTAGTGAAAGTGATTATTTGTCATTGTGAACACAATCACATTTCACCATAACCAAAAGTGGCCTCATCATTTCAGTTAACCCATCACATCACATGGCATACGTGGATATCAGCAGCACCTGGGGACCCAAAAGAGATGGTACATTGATCAACGGTAAAGCAGTGGTGCCTGGACTGGGACTTGAACCTGCGACCTTCTGATCCCAGGGTTAAGCTCCTCTAGGCCACCACTGCCTAGCAATGTGCCACCCCACATTCCATTTCAATAATTCATTCAATAACTATGAACACATCTCATTAGGAATGGCATATGTGAATGCAGTAAGAAAATATCCAAATTAGTATTTCACCTTAATTTTGACGAAGTTGCAGGGGACTATTGTTTGAAGATGAGTCTGTCCCACTGACACATTCTTCTCTCGACAGAAGCGCCTCAAGTGAATCAAGGGAGGAGAGCCGGGACACCAAGCCACGTTCACTTCGCTTCACTTGGAGCATGAAAACCACCTCATCCATGGAACCAGGCGACATGATGCGGGAGATCCGGAAGGTTCTTGACGCCAACAACTGCGACTATGAACAACGGGAGCGCTTCCTTCTCTTCTGTGTGCATGGAGATGCTCGGCAGGACAACCTTGTCCAGTGGGAGATGGAGGTGTGCAAGCTGCCCCGGCTCTCACTTAATGGTGTTCGCTTCAAGAGGATATCGGGCACATCCATTGCCTTTAAGAACATCGCCTGTAAGATCGCCAATGAGTTAAAACTATGAAAACGGTACAGGAACCCAGAGAAACCTCCACATGTCTCTAATGGGTTGGGGTGAGGGTTGCAGTGGTAAGTAAGCAGCCAGACCCAAGGTGCTGCCTTAACAAAATTGGGCTTTGGGAGGAAGAGAATGTGCAGTGCTCATTCTGTATCATGTTTCCATTAGCGTTTGGTTCTAGGAATAGCATTAGGTTCATCTTCTTAGAGGCAGCAGACATAAATGTCCTATTGAATCTGATTGGACAGTGTGAGTGTGACTCTCTCCCAGTGGCATTTTGAGGCGAGTGTATACTTTTTGTGCAATAGATGTGCAATACATTCATGTAGAATGTTGTGGGTACTGCTGTGAAAGTACAGTATAGAGCTACAGTGTAGAGTACAGGCCAATACAAAGGATATGATGAACAGGAAAACCTTAGATCTGATTCACACCTGCTGAATAATATCTCAGTGAGCATGCCTGTAATTAAAAAAAGTGTTTTTGTTACCTTCCGTAAGGAAGAATTTAGCCAAAATGCCAACATTGCTAAATATTTATGGTGGAGAATAGCCACCAGTTAGCATTATGCAAATCTGATTGTACTACTTGGTAACTACTTGCTTTTATTGTTAGACCCATTAGTATTTTTTATCAAATTATTTAAAAAGGTACATTGTTTCATGTTCTTGCCCATGAAAACCTTTCTGTTCTTAAAAAAGAAAAATAATCTGACCATTTGAGCTACCCAGAGCTGTATTTTATTTATGAACAGCAGAAAAACATATGCTAAGCTACAGCTGGGGTAAAGATCTCACCAACTACTGCACATTATTACACGAGTTCCATTCTTTTGGCTGAACTACCAAAATGTTGCTTTTTGAGATGTACAGTTTAATATATAGAGATAAGTGGCTGTTTCATCAAAAGCTCAATGCTGTATTATATGAATATGCATATAAGATCTGCAGGTATGCTTGTTTAATTGCTGTACAGGGAAAATATATACATCTTCAATGTTTAGGTACAGTTTTTATAATTTTAGTCGTTTCTTATTGTTACTGCCATGGGCTAGAATCTTTGCTGTGCAGATTTGTTTAATCGCTCATAAATTATCTTTCTTAAACCCAGATTTATGTTGTAAACTGATTCAATTATTATTATTTGGGGGGTGGGGGATGTCATGAGAGAGTCAAAGGTGGCCAAGGCCAGAGGAATCAATAATGAAATTACTGGTAAATTACTGGTTTTCACTTGAGAAACTCTGTACTTTGTCTGGTGGTTCAGTCGAGTTGTACCAGGCCTCTAGCACACTTGCACAACCTGTTGAAACAGGAATTTATTTTTTTCAGTCCACTCTGGTCTTGTGAATTTTTCCTAAATCTCTTTTGTTGTAGCTTTTTGGACCATGATGTGACTGTACAGTTGCGTTCCCTTTATTTTGCTTGTCCGTGATGCATATATTTAGCGTTTCTTGTATTTATTCCATTACACTATGCCTGCAATGTGCTGCTTTGTATAACAGAGGCATTCACTGTGTTTGTTAAAAAAGAGAAAGGAGTTTTCTTTGTTTTATTTCCTTTGTGACTAGGTATGATTAAAAGATGTATTGTCACACGTGTTAGTATATTTTACGTTGCATATTTTATACTGAATTCACAAACATGCAACTACAATCCTGCAATTGTTTGCATTGAACAACTTTCCTGAGCAAGAACGCATGGGAGAAGGAAGACACTAAATATAGGACCACTTGTATCAAATGCTAGAACTTCCTGACCATTAAGAGGAGGTTTAGGTCAGAACAGATCTTCAGGGTTTATTACGTTCTACTTGAGGATGCTTCATAAATGTAGTGCACTCTGATTTATCTCATATGGATCTGGGATCAGATGTGAGAATATATGGGTTGATCATCGAGTCCAGTTACGAAACAAACGTTTGTATGATGCTTGAAATAAAGCATTAAAAATAATAATTAAATGCTCAACTACATTGTTATCCTTGCTTAAACAACTGCTGTTCCAGGACCATCTGATTCCATATATCTGGTGCACAATATTAAACTTAC
Organism: Lepidarchus adonis; assembly: GCA_037576955.1. Lineage (NCBI taxonomy): Eukaryota > Metazoa > Chordata > Actinopteri > Characiformes > Lepidarchidae > Lepidarchus > Lepidarchus adonis. The sequence goes on along the minus strand of JBBIGC010000082.1, from coordinate 3,710,832 downwards.
TTGAATGAAACAGAATGATGGTCTCTGTTCATGAAGACTTGAACCTTGAGATGAATGATGTATGTATGAACAGGTGCTGGTCACTGTTGTTCATTTTTGTCTGTTAAAGTAAAGCCACATTACAAAGTTTGTTACAAAGCCTGGATGAAAATGTGATTTCTCCTTCTTTACTTTTGTATATTTGTGAAATGTATAATCGAAGTAATATATTTACAGTGTAATCTGAAAGTTTTCAGTGTGTGGAAACTGTGAAGCCATTAACGTCTGGCCTTCACAGAAACCTTGGGTGATCTGGATGTGAGAGTACAGGTTTGCATTGGGTTTTGGGAATGCACACCAAACCAGAGGTGGTCAGGAATGCAAACAGTCTTGAAGAAAAACAGAAAAAACGATCCAAAAATATACTCAATAGAAAAAACCAAAAATATATAATCCTTGTGGTTTAGTTGGAATGAAAAGCAATAGTCCCACACAGCAGAGAATTAGAAGAAATATACACAAAGAACCTTCCTGAAAGAAACAGGAGTGTTACAGTGAGGATAATATACAGAGAACAATAAAATAAATGCAATTAACACGTTTACTGACAGAAAGCTAAGCAGAATAGCTTCTTTCTTGGGGTTCAGAGAAGGCTTGCTAACTACTCTTACTCTACGTCTTTTAAAGAGTAGAAAAGGGAGCCTAATGAGAGCTGTGTGGCCATCTGGTGGCCAAACCCTGTAATGACCATGAGATCGTTACAGCATGATGGCATGAACATTAAACATCATCTGATTTTCTAACAATTCCTAAACGTAGACCCTAGTTAAATAAATTAAACAAAAAATGTTATATCTGGTCATGTAGTCATTAAAAAATACCATGTCTGTGAGTGGGAAAAGTAAGTAAGCCCATGCTGTGTGTGGTGAAACCCCCTTGTGCAGCAATAACTGCAACTAAACTAAAAAAAATTTAAACTGTTGATCAGTCCTGCTCCATACAGAACAAAAACGACTCATGGTGGATTTTGCTGGGTTTCTTCATATGAACCGCTCACTCACTTTTCACAACATTCCAACAGGATAAAGTTCTTGATTTGGCCATTCTACAACAATCAATATTTTTTCATATTTTTGTGGCCTTCTCCTTGTTACTCACATAGAGTGGTTATGGAAAGTATTCAGACCCCCTTAAAATTTTCACACTTTGTTATATTGCAGCCATTTGCTAAAATCATTCAAGTTCATTTTTCCACATTAATGTACACACAGCTCCTCATATTGACAGAAAAACAATTTTTTGCAGATTTATTTTTTTTAAAAACCCTGAAATATCACATGGTCCTAAGTCTTCAGACCCTTTGCTCAGTATTTAGTAGAAGGTCTTCTAATACAGCCATGAACCTTTTTGGGAAAGATGCAACAAGTTTTTCACACCTGGATCATCAGGTCTGTCAGGTTGGATGGTAGACATTGGTAGACAGCCATGTTTAGGTTTCTCCAGAGATTCTCAATTGTGTTTAAGTCAGGGCTCTGGCTGGACCATTCAAGAACAGTCACAGAGTTGTGAAGCCACTCCTTCATTATTTTAGCTGTGTGCTTAGGGCCATTGTCTTGTTGGAAGGTAAACCTTCGGCCCAGTCTGAGGTCCTGAGCACTATGGAGAAGGTTTTCTTCCAGGATCTTCCTGTACTTGGCCTCATTCATCTTTCCCTCGATTACAACCAGTCGTCCTGTCCCTGCTGCTGAAAAACACCCCCACAGCATGATGCTGCCACCACCATGCTTCACTGTTAGGACTGTATTGGACAGGTGATGAGCAGTGCCTGGTTTTCTCCACACATACCGCTTAGAATTAAGGCCAAAAAGATCTCTCATGGTCTCATCAGACCAGAGAATCTTATTCTTCACCATCTCTGAGTCCTTCAGGTGTTTTTTAGCAAACTCCATGCAGGCTTTCATGTGTCTCGCACTGAGGAGAGGCTTCCATCGGCCACTCTGCCATAAAGCCCCAACTGGTGAAGGTTCTGCAATGATCGTTGACTTACTGCAAATCTCCCATGTCCTGACTTCATCTCTGGAGCTCAGCCACAGTGATCTTTGGGTTCTACTTTACCTCTCTCACCAAGGCTCTTGTCCCCCTCTAGGAAGGGTTCTGGTCATCCCAAACGTCTTCCATTTAAGGATTATGAAGGCCACTGTGCTTTTAGGAACCTTAAGAGCAGCAGAACCCTGGCCAGATCTGTGCCTTGCCACAATTCTGTCTCTGAGCTCTTCAGGCAGTTCCTTTGACTTCATGATTCTCATTTGCTATAAAATGTACTGTGAGCTGTAAGGTCTTATATAGACAGGTGTGTGGCTTTCCTAATCAAGTCCTATCAGTCTAATCAAACACAGCTGGACTCAAATGAAGATGTAGAATCATTTCAAGGATGATCAGAAGAAATGAACAGCACCTGAGTTAAATATATGAGTGTCACAGCAAAGGGTCTGAATACTGAATAATATATTTTTTTTTTAAGTTTTTTTTTTTTAATAAATCTGCAAAAATGTCAACAATTCTGTGTTCTTCTGTTAATATGAGGTGTTGTGTGTACATTAATGAGGGGAAAAAAAGAACTTTAATTATTTTAGCAAATGGCTGCAATATTGCAAAGAGTGAAAAAAATTAAGGGGGTCTGAATACTTTCCGTTTCCACTGTATATCCACAAAATTGCTGTTCAGTGGTCTCCTGATGGTGGACTAATGAACATTTTCATTCACCAATGTGCGACAGGCCTTCAGTTGCTTAGAAGTTACTCTGACTTCCTTTGTAAACTTTGGAACTATTACACACCTTGCAGTTATCTTTGACGGTTAACCATTTCTGGTTATGGTACTAAAGGCCTTGAATTTACTCTGTTTTCACACAATCTGTCACTCTTGTAAACTTTTCCAGCTTTATAAGCATCAACAACTCTTTTTCTGAGGTCCTCTGAGGTTCACAAATGTGTTGTATGTATGATGACACATTGCTGGATCCCTGTTCTTTATATAAAACAGTCTCCCAGTAACACTTTCTTGTCACCACTTTGGTTGAAAACACCAGACTCTGATTTCACCTTCAAATTATAGAATAATCCTAAGGGTTCATTTATTTTTTCCATGCACAGATATGTTTTTAAAATAAATAATAAATTAAAAAATGTAATTTGTTTAACTATGTTTTCTTGATCTACTTTTAGGACTTGTTTGTAAATGTTTTAGGTCACATTCATATAAAAATATAGACAATTTTAAGGGTTCGCTAACTTGCAAGCATGGTTGTAGGTTGCATCTGCAAACCATGTAAGCCCGTATGTTTAAAGGAGCCTTTACAAGTAGTCCATTTCTGACCACAAATGTAGCAAGAGGCTAACATAATTAATGTGGGCAGTGCTTTCCCTGTAGTCCTGAAAATCAGGCACTGAACACATCTGATGCACATGAAATTTCAAGGTGTACATGCATATAATACACGTTGTTAACTTGAATTTAAATGGGAAGGTGTCCCAGACGTCTGGCATTCTTCTATATATATAAAAGAGGATGTCTGTTTGTCTGTTCGCTATGCGTACATAGGTGCATCTCACGCTCCCGAAGCCCGTAGTGATACTTCCGGTTCCTCATTACCGAACCCTGCAATTGCTCTCACATACATATACACCCCCACAGGAAAAACTGTCAACGTCGTCAGATAGGTGGTGCTAAAGAGGTTTTTTTAATGTCTGTTTGTTTCTATACGGCTGCCAGATTGCGACCAAAGTTGGTACATAGGTGCTACTTCCGGTTGTGTCCGGTGCGTCCTTTGCGTCGTTTTCACGGCACCATACCTGCTTTATTCCTTTACCTACAAATCCTGCTATGTTACCATGAATTCCAAGTTCCACATTTCCCCCTTCTCTGGGTACTATCCTTTCCCAACAACGCCGGGTACCCTGCTAGTTACTATAAGCCCACTGCAGATGAACAACACCCGCTGCCATGTTTCAGATTCAGGTTTTGTGCTTCAGATTCACAGTTTCATATAATTCGTTAGCAATGTGAATTTTAGTATTTTCAGAGCGCACGAATTTAACAACGAGGAAATGGAGGAACGTTTTGGTGAAGAAAAAGCAGAGGCCTAGCATGTTGCTAAGCTATGACCAGAACATTCTGAAGAACTATCAGCACATGCAATGACACCACAATAATTGATTCATATAAATAATATCGCATTATCTCTTGCATGTATGGTTATACCAAGTGTAAACTGATATCGGACTTAGCCTCCATTCAGCACAAGAAAGATTGTGGAAATGTGATCCTATGTGCAAGAGCTAATGAGCTAAAGATCAGCAATTCTCCGTCCAGAGCAAGGATGCTTAAACACATCTTTTCCTGTTGATGAATTGAGGGAACAAGGCCAGTACTGTCTCTATGCATGAACACATGACTGCAGAAGGAGTGGTAGGCAATGCTTGAGTGCCACAAAAAACTCCACTGTTCCAGGGAGGCTATGTGGGCAACGACATGAACTGCTGAACTGCTGTAAAACAGCAGCCAACATCCTTCAAAGCCGTCTCAGCAGACCATTATGACTTTAAAAGCCATCTGCAATTTTCTGAAGTGTATTCATCTTGAAATAATAACCCATTTTCCTCCTTAACATAGAACATCTGTATCTGGATGGTAAGAGTGATCTGCATAGCTGTTCAAATTGCAGGCGTTCTCTGGTGTCTGGTGTGGTCCGATCTATGATGAGGATATAGAAGGAGGCTTCTTGATCAAATTTTGCACACTAGTCCCACATTGTCTGTGTCATTTACATTTTCTTTTGCAACAAGATATTTGAGATGTGGAGGAGAGAAAGCAAATGCAATAGACAAAAGAGCTGCACTGTTTCTGTGTTTCTTTCTGCCTTTTATTTATTCAGTCTCCCAGGGAAATGGGAGCTTGTGTTCCATTCATCTCTTCCCTGTTCTTCTTGAGTCTCTCTAGCTGACCTCTCCATAGTCATGCAGAAACCCAGCAAGCAAGGGCACAGATGATGCAGTCATGGCAACAAGTTCCCTTTCAAATGTCATGCCATTTGGCAGAAGCCAGAACGGAGTCCCTCCGATAACTGAAGATGTTCCAGTGGATTAAAGAGGAGTCCACTTAGGATAGAGCCACACTGCTGTCACATCAGGATCCAACGAAACCCCAGGATGAGAGAAGGCCCATGCTTTTCTGAACTTGCTAAGGAAAGAAAATGGCAAGATGACACCAAATGAAGTTGGCAGCCCTTTAATTTTAGTTTAGAGAGACCTAGGCACATTAGACGTTACCAGTAGTCAAGCCATTTCTCATTTCTCTATTAGACAGTGACCATTGGCATCTTTGATCTGTAATTGTCTACTTGTGCTACCAAATTATAGTTTTTTTTATATTTCTTAAAAGGTTTCCTCTATATTTAAACCCATCAATGACACCCATGGATATACAGCCAACATATATACCCAGGGGTAGCTAAGGGTTACATGCTTTGCCCAGGGGTCCTCAGCCATGGATATAGGAATGGTTTATTCACTGCGATTCCCAGGGATTTAACTGATGACTCTCCAGTTTCAATCCCTCTTCTCCAACCCTTAGGCTGCAGCTGCCCCTTTATCCTTTTTGCGGACTGTTGGCCTTTGTTTAGGCCTCTAGACCACAAGACTGCCTTTGTGGGACCAGGGAATGAACATCATTATTAGCTTCAGCCCAGATTATTCTTTTGTGCAACTGCCATGAAGAAAATGTATGAATGTGTCCCAAACTACCAACAGTTCTCTCGTCTTTTTCTTAGGTGATGCTGACAGTGTGGGAAACTACTATGATTGTCAGAAGGTGGTTCAGGTATCCACCAGAAGACCTCAGGGTCGTAGCTTTGAGCCCCATGTTGGTTGTTGTATGTTTTGAGGAACTTTTCCCCTGGGATCAGAAGGTCACAGGTTTAAATCTCAGCCCGGGCACCATTGAGGAACCCTTCTCTGTTGTCTACCTAATACACCATTTTTTAGTTTGTAAACCAACCCTGGGTTTGTGAAAGTCATGTTTTGTGACGTTGTGTTTGTTGCTGTTTTCTCTAACTTGAACAGCAAATGTTTTTTTGTTTTTTTTTCTAATAATATTTCTAATAATATTTAATATCTTAAAATGCTCTCAGTTTGTAAAATAGTTTAATGTAAACACTTGCTGCACTTGCACATGGTTCCATTAAAAAAAAACAATGAAATCCCATACTGTATATGGGATTTTAGCCCTGTCCATTCACATGGAGTGTTTCAGCCTGTTCAATTATTAAAAAAAGACTGAAAATCAGGGAATAACAGCCCTTTAAGTTAACTGTGTAAACTGGAAAGAATAAGTCACTGAGTTACCACCACATTACACAAATATTTACAGTACAGTGGAGCTGAGCAATATGACAATATTGTTCTTTATTCCAATAAATTGTGGCCACAATATGATTTTCTGAGCAGATTGTGATATCGTCAGTACAACAGTAGCACTGTTGGAATGTTTGTTATCATGATATAAAGAGTTATTTGTGGCTCATTTTGTCTTAACAGATGGTAAAAAAAAAAATACATATTGTGATATTGTGTATCAGGAAAATGTATCGTCATATCGCCATATTGCCCACCCCTACAACACAGTACATCATACTCTTCTAAAAGTACTTTCTACCATAGTTGGTAAAAATTTGTAAAAATTTTATATTTCATTTCAACATATTACAGTTTATACATAGGCATGAAAATCCTAAGATGTTTATTATTATTAAAATGTAATATTTTTTTCTGTCTGATGAATGTGATTTTTGTGTCCATTCTTGATTGTTTTGGTGTTTTATAGTTTTAGAAAATGTCAGAAAAGTACATTTATAATATTGATTTTTATTCAAAGTTAAAACCATGGCTTCAGTCTTGACCTTTGGCTTTCAAGTGATGCAGACATGATGAATTGCATACGCGTTGGTCCACTAGAGCGATGTCTAAATACCACTACTCAAGAAAAAAAGTGTCCCAATCAAACTGATACTGGATTTTGTTAAGAAAAACAGTGTCATTAGTTGCGTCATTTGAGGTTAACAGATCATACAAACCCACATTCATAAAAATGTGTATTTTAAAAATGTATTCATATCAAATTCGTCCACTAGCATGTTCCTACTTACAAAACGAGTAATACACAATCGATTCAATGTACAAATGAGAAGATGGAAAAACTGTAAACACTTAATTTGGCAGACTGACTTGATAAATAGAATAAAATGTGTATTTTCAGTAGCTATATTTACAATAATCACTAAAATCTGCAATTACAGAAATGTAAAGTGAAGATACACTGAGTTAAGTGTTAGAGCATGGCTTAACAAGATGGACATTTCAAGCAATGGTGGACATCCTGATGGCTATACCTACTTAAAGGCATTGTCATGCATGTAGTCTGCTACCCAAGTCCTCCATCCTTTATCAGCATTGTTGCCCTCCCTTTTCAATCGCTCAAGTCAAGGATCAAATGTTCATATATCCGAGTTTGCCCCTTAAAACTGGAAGCGAGGAGGAACTCTCGGTTATCAATGGAAACCAAGGAGAATGCTCGGGGAGCCTGGATGTTCAGCTCTTGGAAGTGAATCAACTGGTCTTTCTTGGTGTCCCAGCGATAAACCTGGGTGAAGGAGTAGTCGCTGCCCAGGATGGCATATTGCCAGCTGGCCACAGAAAACGGCTGGAAAACCATGGAGCCTCGCGACGGCATGGTCTGTATCTCGTTGAACATGTTCCCATCCCACTTCATCACCTTGGAGTCGCCGATGAAGCGTGTCAGGCAGATGAACAGCTCACCCTTGACCTTGAAGTGCTTGACGGCATAAACGTCCTCCATCTCAGGGATGTCTGTACGACGGTCAAACAGCTTGGTGGTTTTGTTCCATTGGTAGATGACTGGCCGCTGGGAGCTGCTTGATAAAATCAGGTGTGGCTTGGAGGAAATTTCCAGGTACTCCACATCTGTGTCACGGTACCACGGGTGCAAAGACTGGTGGGAGTAGAAGCCATTGCCATTCCATTTGTAGACGGTGGTGGAGCCAGCTTTGGAGCTATCAGCGATGATGAAGAATGACTCGCCTTCCACGCGAAAAATCTCCACATCGTTTGGCTTTCTTATTTTCAAAATGTCAATGTCTTGGATTTTGATGAATTTGTTGGCAGAGATGTCTCTCTTGTAGATGTGTGAGCCGCCAAAGAGCTGCGCTACTATGATGAACAGCTGGTTGTCAATCACCAGAGGTTTGCAGATGACGGTTGAGGTGCCTGTTAGGGAAACATTTACTAAGACATATAAGGTTGCTTGAAAGTTTGGTTACAAATATTGAATTATGGTTATTTATGGGGGGCATATCTTTATTCATATACAATTGGTTTCTTTATTCCCAGGACAACTCTTATTCTACAGCACCATCCCCTCAGCTAAATTCAGTATATGGGTAGACATCCCAGACTGATTAGATTGTCACTTACTTGTTATATTATCGAAATTTCGAAATTCCATTTGAACATGGTCCCATTCCATGAAGCTGCATCTTCCAATGAATGGCTGGGCAAACACCACATATTGGTCACCACCAAAGGTGAATGTTTCCACTGAAATGGACTGGAACTCAAGAGACTTCAGCAAAGAAAAATCTAAATGAAAATAGCTAGATTAGTATAGATTATTCATATACTTCAATAAACTTACCCCTTAATCTTGGGAGATATATATATATTACTAAGTGGGCTCACCTGTTGTTATGCAATCAAATGACTGTGGAGTGAGATCGTTAATTTTCTTTCCTTGATAAGGAGGAGGGCTATTGCAGTATATCTGGTCCACAGTTGCATTGGTGTGGTAAATCCAGTCCACCAGCCACTTCAGTTTGCAATCACAGCTGAAAAGATTTCCACGCAAGTCCCTGGAGGAAACACAATCATAGACACAGTTCTATTATCAGTTATCAGTCTATAAATTGTGGCTGTATGTTGATATTACATATGGATTTTAAAATTACATACACTTTTGTCAAAGCTTCCATTCCTCTAAAAAGATCTTTTGGTAGAGACTCCAAATTGTTGTAGGCAAGGCTCCTGTAGGAAGATCAGCAGACAAATGAAAAAAATGTTATAAAAGATATATTTAATTATTTTGTAGTTATAAAATTGCATATTGCTACGTTTGTCTAAAAAGAGGTCACATTCATGAGAAATAGATTTTTAAACTAGTCCTAGTTCAACCTAACTATGACTAAAAAATAACACTCATCAAAGGGCTATAGACATTGGTATTGCACTTTTCTTCATGATATTATTGTGATTCTTCAACGTGAAATAGGCGGCAGGTCTCTTCCTTTCCTATTTCTGAAGTGATGCAGTATGTATCAAAATAAATGTATATTAAATAATTATAAAAACAATACATATTGATACTTGGTGATGCTATATTTATATATTACACCTAATAATGTCACAATGCTGCAAGGTATCAAATTTAAACTGTTTATTTTGAATGACGCTCCTGGTTTAAATGCTTCAAGATGGCACCAGGTGAAGCAAATGTACATTTCTACAAATTCTTTTTATTTGTTTGTTTTGTTTGTTAATTTTGTCAACAGTGAATGAATATTGGCTCAGTGTGCAGTGTCTTTATTTGTGTTTTAATAGTGATGATCTAGTTTGCTATAAAGAGGAAGGGGAAGTTCTTTATAAACATGAACTCGGGCAGTATTTACCCTAAAACACTAAGGGCAGACGAGTATGGAGGGGTTCTGTTACAATGTAATGTTATTTTGGATCCAATTGGATTAGCTCAAGCTTAAGGAGGAAGTCTGTAATTTAGATTTGCCTCAGGCCTCTGCTAGTATATCCCAAACATATTGACCAGTAAAGGCAAAGGCAGCTTGAGTCATGGCTATTTACCGTCTGGCTTTCTAACCTGATTTTAAAAAGATTTATGAGAGCCTATTGTAATAAACTCCAATAGAAAGATCTACTTGTGAATAATGCACATAGCTAGGCTACATAAATGATGATTAAGCTAGGATTATATGGATGATTATAAAATATATCTTTTCATGGGTACTATCAACAGATGTCAAGCTATATGTCCATCCAATCAATGACTAGTTAAACTATTAAAGGAAAATACCTTTTAAATATTCGTAATAATTAAATTAGTAAACAAAATCGTCTAGAGTGGCTGTAGAGAAATCTGTCAGTCTAGAGAAACGTAATGATAGTAAAGTAATGATAGGAACCAGACATCCGAAGCCTCTTAACAGGGTTTCTTGGAAACTCTCATATTTACAATGTAGTCATCACCAAATAACTAGCGAGTCCAAAAGAGTGGGACACCTAGTGTGCAGTCTGTCTCTAAGCCCCCCACCCCAAAGAGGAACCTGGAACATTGCCGAATGAAATCCCTCTGAAATGTCAATCTAGGATTCCACATGGTTCTTCTCTGACATGTTCTAATGTATAATTTAGCAGCTTTTAACTTGGCGAGGTTACTTAGAAAGTAGCGGTTGTGTAAAGCCCTTGTGGGTTATAAGAAAAAAACATGAAACATCTGCTGGGGCTTTTGTCTTGTTGCCAGGATGCGCAAATAAAATGGGGTGGCTTCCAGCACTCAGTGTTTTGGGGAGCTTGCTTCCAAATGAACAAATGTTTCCAAAGAGAGAACTGACTGCAGATCTCTGGCAAAAATAAGGACTTTATGCTTAATTCTCTCTTGAATATTGGACCTCGGCCATCTTTAAAAGAACAAAGTTGACTGGTTATAAAGTGTTTGACACAAATTGTACAATATCTAATACTTACAAGTGTATTAGGGACTTGAGACCACGGAAGGCGAAAGGTGATATGGATTTGATCTGATTATTTTCAATAAACCTGTGAGAGAAAGAGAACAAACATTTTGATGCATCTTCCCACAAAAACTGACTGGGGTACAGTGGTTGTGCCATAAACCAAGCTTTTTATGATAAAAGACAGACTTACAGGTATTCCAGATGTGGAAGACCAAGGAAGGCATCCTCATTTATAGAATCAAACATATTAGCTGTGAACAAACTTAATGAAAAGCAGAAAGGAATTAGATTCCAAGCAGCAGACCTACGCTATAATTTCAAAAGGTTTGCAGACACCTGCATATACAGGTCCTTCTCAAAAAATTAGCATATTGTGATAAAGTTCATTATTTTCTGCAATGTACTGATAAACATT
>JBBIGC010000082.1:3687976-3699468 GCA_037576955.1 Lepidarchus adonis | reverse complement strand
ACAATCACATACTAACTCACACTCACTCATTCACACAGCCATACACATTCATACTAATTCTTACAAACTCACACACACACACACACACACACACACACACACACACACACAATATGAAATGAAATGCTGACATGGCAAATTTGCAACTGCAACTGCCGCTTGGACTCTGTTGACTTACTTGCAGTTATATTTGAAATGTTTTATTGTTTATTGTTTTTGTTCGTGATTGATCAGCTTGTCTCAGTTTAAAACAGATTGTTTCTAATTTCTTCAGCAGCACAGTGGAAGTAGAAGGTGACTCTTGTGTGTTTTCAAGTTGCTGTGCTTCTAGTTCCTCTAAATCCTTCCCTTCCTCTGTAATCCCAGAAAAGAGTGTCTCAGACAGCATTACATACAGGCTAGTGAAGTGGTCCTAACACCAGTCCTCAGAGACTCCCAGGTGGTCTGCAGTGTCTCTGAGGACTAGTTTGAAAACTACTGAGCTAATGAATATTACTCTACAGTAGAAGCATGGCCTATTGCTGAAACTTACGATTTGAAGTATCTTATCCTGTACTTTTTCCAATGCATGACAGAACTGGCTTTAAACCTGTTCAGTCTCCTCTATAGGTTACTGCACATCTACTGCAATTAATTGGACCCTTTACGCTGCATCATTGTTTTTCAAAATGATATTTTTCACAATCTCTCTGCTTTGACTGAAACTTTCAAATGCATGTTTTTTTATGTAAATGTACTTCTGGTACAACAAATAAAGTTTTTTTTGTTCTCAGTCCCTGAAGAAACTCAACCATGCTAATGTCATCAAGCTAAAGGAGGTCATCAGGGAGAATGACCATCTCTACTTTGTGTTTGAGTACATGAAGGAGAACCTCTATCAGCTAATGAAAGAAAGGTAAACTTTTGTTATATTAAATCTGTTTTTTTTTATTATTATTTTTTTTTTTATTGTGTTTTTTTTTTTTTTGCATTTTAAATATGTACATTACCAAAAACACCTGCATCTTATTCTTTCTCATATATTGTTATTTTGCCAATATTGCAGAACACGACTGTTTCCTGAGTCTGCAGTGAGGAATATCATGTTTCAGATTCTACAGGGACTTGCTTTTATTCATAAACATGGTAAGACGACTCCAGTGGCTTTCAAAGGATGATTCAGCAACATAAGCCTTAAAACGGGCCTTCTGAGTTGAGTCATTTGCATGAGAGGCCAGCGTCTGGTCCTAGAAATGAAACTCAATTATCCACTATGGGGTTTTGGTGCAGAAGGTGTGATGTACACCACTAGGTGGTGCTGTTCTCAGCACTTTTACATTTTGGCTTCTATCTCAAGAACCATATAGGATAAATTCACCATTTCTTTTCCCTAGATACGACCACAACCATTTCTGCCCTGCAAAATTTTCTGCCATTTTGAAAATCTTCCAAACCATTGAAAGCCATCTCCTCTGAGGTCGTTTGCCCGATTGTCACGAAACTTGGTACAAATAATCTACATATTTCTTCAAAAACAGTTACTGAAGCAGTTGTTTGATTTATCAGAAGGCGTCTATGTAATACACCAATCACTTTGTTATGTCAGTGCTAATATGCAACAATGTGCAAATGTCTTGGTAAACTTGGTAGACTTCATTCACAGAACAATGCCAATGTATAAATAAGATAAAAGCTCTTGCACTTCGCTGCAACTCTCTCTCTCTCTCTCTCTCTCTCTCTCTCTCTCTCTCTCTCACTCACACACACCTCTCCCCCATTTCTCTCTCTGTCTTAAACACACACACAGACACACACATTCACGCACTCAAACACACATACTAATTCTTACACACACAAACACACACACACACACACACACCACTCTCTCTCTCTCACACACCTCTCTCTCTCTCTTTCACACTCACACATTCACATGCATGCTCGCACACACTGTCCTTCACACACACACACACACACACACACACACACACACACACACAATGAAATGAAATGCTGACACAGCGAATTCGCACAGGTTTTTGGTCCCTTCAGGAACGGTTCGCTGATTGGACCGCAACCGTTGACTGGACTCCGTTGATTACTGCTTGCAGTTATATTTTAGTTTGAAATATCACAGAACACATTTTTACAAAGCATGGTGAATATTACAAAGTGTAAAGTTTCTAAATGTCACATTTACTTCCCTTATCTTTCCATACATAGAAAGAAAACTACAAATACAGCCTCTTTTTTAATTTGTCATGGTTGTGTGGAGTTATAAGCATTACACATTAATGTATGGATTTCTTTTCAACTTTAGCAACTATTAGCAGTTAAGCAAAGTGCTTACAGTCAAGTAAGGATGGGTGTTAGGGTTACCAGTCTTAAAGGAACAATAACTAAAACAGCCTGTTTAAAAATTAGCACTAAAGTTTGATATTTGTCATGAAGAGATTAATTAAGAATACTTCTTTAATTAGCATATGTTTATCCATAAACCCGAAATTATAAATGGAATTCAGTGGGAAAATTAAATCTACAGGGCCCATTTAAAGGAGTAACAAGCTGAATTGTTCTTTACAGCATTCTGTAATATTTATAAAAACTTTAAAAATTTGGTCTGATGTTTATGCCATGTAGTGATAAACTCGTAGTAATCAAAAGATCTTTCTTTACACCCAGCTTAAGCCTAACGTGCCTCACTTATTACACATTTTAAAATGCCTTATGAGAAGCCCTTTCTCCTCCTTTGTCTTAGGCTTTTTCCACAGGGATATGAAGCCAGAGAATCTTTTGTGCATGGGTCCTGAGCTGGTGAAAATTGCTGACTTTGGTCTAGCTCGAGAGATCCGTTCTCGTCCTCCTTATACTGATTATGTGTCAACCAGATGGTGAGTTTGGCTTTATCCCTTGTATAATTTTTTTATTTAATTTAATTTTTTTAATACAAAAAATGGCTTTATCCCTTGTATATATTTTTATTTAATGAAAAAAATGTAATTAAAAATTTGGCTTTATCCCATGTATAATAGGTTTGGTCAACGTGCTGCTATGATTTTTTTTTATGTAGTCCAGCTGTAGTTATGTACTACACCAGAGTTTCCAGTTCTCTCTCAGAACTGAACCAGCATCCTGATCAGCTTGTTCAGGCTGTTGTGGCATCTGATTATTTCACCCCACTGCCCCAGTACATTGCTTCCACACTTGCCACCACAGAGTGACTATGGCTGGAAAGGGCCTGATTCCTAAAGTCCACAACCAGGAAATGTCTAGAAGTATTGTGAAATCTTTGTCCATATCACCTACTCTTTCTGTGAAATATGCTTGTCATGCAGAATCCTGTACAATTAACAATTAAATAAAACAAATATTTGTATATTGGTCAATTTAAATATTTTTTCGTTCAGCTACTTCATACCTCGAAAACTGTAATTACTTAACTAATAGTTGATTGTGTTGACAAGATATGAACATACCGAATGGATGACCTCTGCAATTTTCAGCGACTCCCCAGCATCCTGAACCAAAACCCAATGGCTTGTAATGTGATCCTGCATGTGGGATGTAATGAGATCAGAGGTACATCAGATTTTATGAAGTTCTTCGTCCCTCTGAAAGAATACAACATAAATATCTTCATCTCTGAACCTTTGGCCACTTGGGGAAGAGGAATAGCTGAACAATTCAGTCGAACACTTGGCCTCAGCAGTTGGCTTCAGAAGCTTGGATATAGTCATCAATAATTTTAATCTCTTGGAATCGACCGTGTTTTTTCTGGAGGGATGGATTCCACCCAAGCAGACTAGGAACCAAAGTTCTTAGGAACAGCATATTTCATATAGTTTGGAATGGGAAATGATATTAGGATACCTCCAAGGTGGACAGATAACATCACCATTCGCCATCAATGTATTGCTCATGTTACAAACCGTCGCAAAATAAAATACATGATTCCAAAAACACAAAAATCTAACAAAAAATCCAAAAATGGCACTTCTAAATATTAGAGCATTAGCAAACAAAACATTTTTAGTAAATATGTGACCAAAAATTAGATTTTTTTCTTCCTAACTGAAACATGGCAGCCTCTCTTATTGAAGCTACTACACCAAACTATAAGTTTTTACCAGGCCACACATGAAGGTAAGAAGGAGGTGGACTAGCTGTTACTTTTAAAAGTTCTTTCAGCTGTAGCAATATATAATTTGGTATTTTTTCATCTTTTTAATATCTTGCTATTGTATTAAAAGATAGAATGCCAGTACTAATGCTCACTGTTTATCGTTCCCCAAAATATTCACCCTCATTCTCAGAGTTCCTGTCTATCTGTATCACTGATTATTGATTTAAGATTATTGTGACTGGTCACTTTAATTTAAACATAGACAATAACCTTGAAAAGAATTAAATTTATTCAGCTTTTAGATTCACTTCGCTTTACTCAAAGAATTTCAAATCCTACACGTAATCAAGGAGATACACTAGATTTAGTCATCTCCCATGTCATGTTTTGCATATTTCTTACTGCATTAATCAAGCCTGACAAAGCAAATTAAAGCCACAAAGTTAAGAAAAAACAATACCGAATCAACCCCAAATGATTATATTTATTACGCCCCTTTCTCCAAAGGATAATCTAACAGTTTCTGAAATGGTAGACACACTCAATTTGATGAGATGTGCCCTAGATTTAGGTGCACCAGTAAAAGAAAAATGCATCAAATCCAAAAAAGGGTCATGCAAAAAATTCAAAAGAAAATGTATGGAGGCAGAAAAGATGTGGAGAAAAGTAAACTGATAATATATCATCAACTTCTGAAAGATTGCATTGATGATTATAACAAAAAATACAGAAAGAAAGACAGCAATACTTTTCAAAATAATAAATGCAAATTGGCACAAGCCTTGTTCTCAACTATAAACAACCTATTAAATCGAACCACAGTAAATGATTGGTTATTAGAAGCTTCTGAACCAAAATGTTATCTTTTGCTGTTTTTTTTAATGATAAAATTACTAATATTCGAGCAAACAAAACCAAATCCTGAGGTACAACTAATCACTAAAACTACATTTACAATGAATTATTTTTAAAAGATATCTGAAACTGAACTTTATTCTGGAACTCTGGTCTGGAAAATAATGGTGACCACACAAAATATTGACACTTTGGCACAATTTACACAGTTATACAAGCTGTACACTGACTACATTGTATCAAAGTGTCATATCTTCTGTTCTGTTGTTTCATGAAAAGATATAATAAAATGTCTACAAAAATGGTGAGGGGCGTATCTTGTAAGTGGTAAAACAAATACTGGTGGTGGACCACTGTTAGAATTCAGATTGCAGTTATGAATAAAACTGACTTTTACTGAATTTTACTCTAATAAATGCAAATCCTTCTCATGCCTAATAAGCCTGATGAGATTGGACGTTTTGTTAAAAAATATATTGTGTATGACTGAAGTAGAAGCACTGTTTTAACCACACAAACTCCATGGTGAACATTTTATACAGCACTATAGTTTAGCCTCTGTTTAGTTTGTTTTTCTTATTTGTAATTTGCATCTTGTTTTTTAGGTACAGAGCACCAGAGGTTCTCCTTAGGTCCACCAACTATAGCTCCCCTATAGATCATTGGGCTGTGGGGTGCATCATGGCTGAGCTGTATACTCTCAGGCCTCTCTTCCCTGGTTCCAGTGAAGTGGACACCATCTTCAAAATCTGCCAGGTCTTGGGAACTCCAAAAAAGGTGAGGAAGTTTATTTCCGAGATTCTGAATTACTGGTATCAGAAGACCCAGGACATCGCTTTCAGAGCAGGTAACAAGGCGACCTGAAGAACAGCGAGGGCTAAACCTCCCCAGGCCATCAGATTGGCAAAGCATGCACACCTACAAAGGATTCACAATCTTTACCAAAACAGCAGTGACACATGGCACTTACAACAACACACCCTGTCTGTGACCGTGATTCCTACATTTGAGTTGCTGAATGTCTTCGTGACCTCTCTGCATGGTTTCAGACAGCATCTGTTCGATGGATTATGCCGTAGCCACCACCCTCCATCTGGCCCTCTCTTATCTGGACAAAAAGGACACGTGTGCTGATCAAAGATTTAGACACACTAATTCCTCAGCGCCTGATTGGGAAGCTATGCCTCCTGGGCCTGAACACCACCCTGGTCTCACTAGCAAAAAACGAGTCCAGAAAAAGGGAGGTGGTGCAGCAGCTAACGCACTGGTACAAAGCAAACAACCTGCCTCTGAACATGGACAAACCAAAAGAGATGGTTATTGCCATTAGGAGCACTACTAGGAACCACTGTTTGCTACACATCAATGGGACAATCATCAATGCTTTTTTTTTGCACTTATTTTGCCTGAATTACCGTATCAATGCAGCATGTCATGGAGGAGATCAGCCTGTGGCTCTGCTGAGGTGGAATGGAAGCCCAGGTTGCTTTGATAGCAGCCTTCAGGTCGTCTGCATTGTTGGGTCTGGTGTCTCTCTCTTGACAATACTCCATAGATTCTCTGGTTCAGGAGCGGCTTGACACGAGGAATGCAACATTTGTAGCTCATGTCTAGCATTCGTCTGTGTTGTGTCTCGTGATGCTCTGATTCCAACCTCAGTCCACTCCTTGTGAAGCTCCCCCAAATTCTTGAATGGATTTTTGCTTTTTCCTTTCCTCAACTTTTTGTGAATATGCATGGATATAGCTTTCCGTGAACAACCAGCTTCTTCATCAGTTAACTTTTTGTGGTTTACCCTCCTTGTGGACTTATCCTTCTTCTGAACATCTGTCAAGTCAGCATCTTCCCCATAATTGTGTGGCCTCCTGATCCAGACTGAGACCATTTAAAGGCTCAGGAAACATTTACAGGGGTTTTGAGTTAATTAGCTGATTAGGATGTGACACCATGACTTTCCAACTTTTTCAAAAGTTTTTTCATCAAAACCTTTTCACAATATTATAATTTTGGGTTTTATTATCTGAACGCCATAATCTTCAAAATTCCAATAAATAAAGGCCTGACATTTTATATAATATATCGATTTCACTTTCTGAAGGGATATTGAAATTTTTCACAATATTCTATTTTTTTATGTACCTATACATATGGTTGAAATGACTATCAAAGCCTACTTAACTGGACTTGACATGTAGCAACTTACAGCAGTGGGGCAAGTCCCTAGAAGGAAACAATGAGTTTAGATATCTGAAATGTGGAAAATTAAAATAGCTCTGCTGGAGTTTTAACTGCATTTATAATTGCAGTTTGTTTCCATTGTCTGGCCTTGACTTTAGTAACTCCTTTTGTACACACTAACACTGTTGGTATTCTAAAATTAAAAGCTTTCCTAACTTGTTTTCATTGACAACTGCAGATAGGTCTGTTCTTGTGGGATGTCTTCCAGGTCCATCCTCATGTTTCATCCCCAAATCCATGTGCAGAATGTGCCAAAAGGGCCAAAGAGACCACAGCATATTACTTGTACTATGGACTTCTGATATACATTTCACAAATAGGTGTATAAATCACAAGTTTCATCACAATTTGATTTCTGGCTGTTCTGGTGCACTACACATCTTAGGAGATCTTAATTGCCATCATTTAAATACTCCCTGGCTGTAAGGTCTGAAAGCTTAAAAGAATTTGAAATATGCAAATATTTTACATTTTAAAAATGAAGAAAAATTGGTTTCTACAATAAGATATATAATAAATGATTGTTTTAAAGAAAGCATACACAATACAGGAAACCAAACTGCTTTGAAGCGTAAATTGGCGTTCCCCAACCTTTTTTGCGACACAGACCCGTTTAATGTCAGGCAATATTTTTGCAGACCGGCATTTAAGGTGTTGCGTATAAAAACAACAAAATAAAATGATATGACCAACACAAAAACTATGGTATTTTGTAAATATAATAATAATTTTTTTTGTACAGCCCGGTACCAGCCTGTGGCCTTGTTCAGAATGCTCCACAGCCCGGTAGCAGTCTGCGATCCGGTGGTTGGGGACCACTGGCGTAAATGAAATAGTGACACTATTGAAACACATGGTATGAAATGATGCTTGGTTCCTCCATGTAGCTGTGCTTTGTTTTGCAGTTGTGTGGTTTATCACTATGTCCTAGATTGAAGCTTTTTGTTTTTGCAAACTTCAGTGTACTTAAAAGCATTATTATATCTAAAAAATGCAAGTCTTTAATTGGATTAGGTATTTGTATGTTCTTAATTTATTAAACTGGATTCATTTTATTAAATTACTATTACATTGCTTTGTAGAATGACTGGTCTGAAGGATATCAACTGGCAGCCACCATGAATTTCCGTTGGCCACAGTGCGTTCCCACCAGCCTGAGGAGTCTGATACCCAATGCCAGCACAGAGGCCATTCAGTTGATGAGAGACCTCCTCCAGTGGGACCCCAAGAAAAGACCAGCTGCCAGCCAGGTGATGCACCTATTCAACCCAAGGGCAGTTTTGACCTTTCTAAGGGCAGACTGTCTTCCATGCCTGAATGTTAACGTAAGCCAAGGGCTTTTAATACAACTTCAAAAGACAAATAAGAATTGAAAAAATGTTTTAGAAGAATGCATGTTCTCACAGTTGAGTGAATGGGTTGTTGCTGGTGGTTAAATTTGAGAGACATAAGTCCAATCAAATGTTCCTAAGTACTTTAATTCTGCTTTTAATTCCTAGACCCTGCGCTACCCATACTTCCATGTGGGTCAGGTGTTGGGCATGCCACAGCCACTGCAGAATCCGAGCCGACCGCTCCCCCAGCCAATGCCACCACCCCAGCCCTCAGCCCAACCTCAGCCTCCACAGCTCAGGCCTGTTCCCCCTCTTCAGCCTCATCCTCCTCTGCCACACCTTTCCCCAGCAATGCCACTTCAGCAGATCCAGCCTTCACCCATTCTCACCTACCCCCAACAGCAGCAGCAGCAGAAGCCTCTTTTAGAGCTGCCAAAAAGATCCACCAGGCTGGAGGCAGACACAAGCAGAGCCCCACAGAGCCGCTTCCCTTTAATATACAACAAAAGTTTGCCAACCCAGGTGAGAACATTAAATTCAGAATCAGTTTTTTGGCAAGTGTGCTTGCACACACAAGGAATTTGTTCCCGGGCCGATGTTTCCTTAGTACTCAAATGAATAAAACACATAACAAACAATTAACATCAAACAATATATGACACACAATATATGGAAAGCACACAAAGTGTGTGGAGTGTGAGGTACACATATAAAGTATGCACAATATACTGCCATGCAATACAATATACCATGTATGTACAGTTATACATACAGTGGAGGTAATAATTAGTCCCTTTGCTGATTTTATAATTTTGTCAACTGACAAAGTCCATAATTTTAATGGTTTTAAGGTTTATATTAACAGTGAGAGGTCAGATATTTCTTGTAGACCATAGGAGGAATTTTGCCCTAAATCATTAAGGTTTCTAGGCTTTCGCTTGGCAACTCGGAAGCTTCAGCTCCCTCCACAGGTTTTCTATGGGATTACGTTACAGAGACGAGCTAGGCCACTCCATCACCTTAATGCGCTTCTTCTTAAGACACTCCTTTGTTGCCTTGGCTGTATGCTTTGGGTCATTGTTGTGTTCATGCATTTTGCCGGCTGTTAATAAAGCACAGTGCTGTTCAGTAAAGCCTCCGCTGCATCATTACATGCATGAGCTCCGAGCTGAGGATGTTCAAATTAAAAAATGACTTTGAATTGAGGAAAATGTAATTGAATAATGGCATCAGCTTAGTTTTTGACCAGTTGTGTGAACAGTTTTATACATGTTTTTCCCTTAAATGGGTATTTTGCCTTTCCCGTAGGCTTTAAAAAATTAGTGTTGAAAATGAAAGGAACTTTTAAGATGAAGGCTTTGTTTGTATTTTATCAATTACATTGTTAAGTGTTTTTTTTATGTCAGCTAACTCCAGAACCCGAGAATACAAATTTCTCCAGTTACATGATAAAGCCCAAAGGAAGTCGTAGGAGGTGGGGTCACGCCACAGGTGTCTTAAAGGGAGAAGAGTGGGATGACCATGAAGACTTGGACACCGCAATCACTGCCTTGAACAATCCTAGCGATGTCAACGGTGACAAACAATGGCAGGCAGACAACAGCCTGAACAGGTATTTGGACACTTTTGAAACATTTACTCTACTGCTCTTGTGTTCCACCTGCCATTGCAGCACTTTTTCTTGTATTGTACAGGTTAGCAAACGTTTTGGATTTCAGTCCCTCCACAAACGAAGGTGTGACCATTAAGAATAACGTGCTGTCCTTTCAAGAGCCATCGAGGACAGCCTCGGCCAAGCAGCATTATTTAAAGCAATCAAGATATTTACCAGGTGATTGCACCATGACATGCTGAATCACAATGTACTAAATAGTTTATGCTGTAGCTGCACAATAGTGCAGTATATTGCAATAGGATTATGAACATTATGCACATTAGGTGTGAAATGACTGAATGAAAATAAAGCTAAAGCGTGAAATATTATTCTTATGTAACCTTTATTAAGGCTATATTTTATACTATTATTACATTTACATTTATTCCTTTGGATGATGCTTTTGTCCAAAGCGACTTCCAGGTACAGGAACAGTTATTAAACACATTTTCTTGGTTTGAACTTTTGATTAGTAGTGCAGACTAAAGCTAATCTGCTCATGTTACTATAAGAGCTTTAGCTAAAAACTAATTTGATCATTTATTATTCTTTGTCTTTCAATTAATTTAACACATTTTATTTCCACCATTTTATAACACATTATTCTAAATCAACAATACAACACATAGCAAACCTATGTTTATGCTATATAGTGTGCAAAAGATTTTCAGTTTTCAAAGTTCACAAACAAAATATATTTTACCTGGCTTGAATGGATTCAATCAGTTACAATATAAAAATAAAAAAAAATAAAACCTTGTTACCTTTCCCATTTTTAGCATACAACTGTATCTGGTGCATTTGTTTATTGAATGGAAAATGCAACTACTGTTGCTCTCACTGTAGTGATGCTCTGTGGAAATCATGTTGTTAAATTTCAAATCCAATGAGCTGGTAAACTACCAAAAAACCTGCCACTGTCCATAATTACAGAGGTACTTGAATGTTTGTCTACTGTTTATATTTTTTCAAACTTATACATTAATATGACTTAAAGCAGGGTTTTTCCTGGCTCAAACTGAGGCAGAGGTGGTACCATCCTGACCAGGCACCAGCACAGGCAAACAACCTGCATTCAACTTCAAAAGGCAGAATTGTTTTTTTTAGTGAAGCGTTCTAAATAGGAATGGACCAATGCTGGTATCGGCTCTGATACCGTCTAAAGCACGTACCAGCTAAAGTTAACAGATACCATGAACCGATACTTAAAATATGATACATCTGCAATGAAATTAAATTTAAACTTTAGCTTTATGGTCATTTCATATTTTACATCTGTTAATTTGTCTTAGTTAAGTCTAATGCCTTT
>JBBIGC010000082.1:3674707-3687876 GCA_037576955.1 Lepidarchus adonis | reverse complement strand
AATGCACAGAAGTGACAGCTCTCTTGCAATGTAAGTAGCAATATTCACATTTCAATTTTCACTTTCAATTCAGAAAAACCTGGTGATTTCTGACAGCACAATTCAATTATCCAATGGTAAAACCTTTCTGGTACAAGTTTCTCATTTGGGTGCGTCACGGGCAGTGATAGAAGTAGTGTGCTACAAAGAAACAGTGTAATTTCACCACATTTGGCAGCAGAAAATAATAAAACAAAATTACCTTTTTAATGTAACACAAAGGGAAAAAATGCTACTGAAATTGGACATTTATATTTCTGTCCATAAGAAGAATGGTAGGGCAGCATTACAGAGTTTGCATAGAACTTTACCTCAATGCTTCACAAATTTGCTGCCTGTACTAAAAAAAAAGCAATATTTTTAGATTGCTCAGCGGGAAAAATATAGTAAAAATCTGAAAAAAAAAAATCTGGGTTGTTAAGGCTATGCTCTACAATCAATAACACTTGGTTGTTGTATAATTTTTAGTTTTGGCATTGGAGGCGAAATTGTGTACATTACACATTGCATTCAGTGCAGCCCAGGCCCAGAGTTTAGGACATCTAATTTTAATCAGCGCTATCAATGAAAACAAAACAACTAAATCTACATTTTCTGGTTGATACTGACAGTGGGTACAACAATAGGTCAAATTTGACAGTTATCATGACGTAACACTAACGTAATAGAGCTATGCATAGATTAATTACATTACTTTCTCTACTAATACAGAATATGTAGTAAATGGTTAAATTTTTGTATTACTTTTGAAAATAGTGACAAGTTCCTGTGATTAATATCTAGATTTTATATAAATAAACTTGTACAACACTGGTTAGTGGCAGCAAAATCAGGCCTGACTTCAGAGGTCTATGACTATTGGAGTTTTTCCTTGCATTTCAGACAAAGTCTCTGAGACCTACATTCATATAAACACTGACAGAAGAAAATACAGTCATTACTGTACATGGTATACAGAAACCTGAATACAGATCCAAACATTAACATTTATAAAGGCAAATTCCAACAAGCACCAGCTTTTCAAATAATTAAATTTGTTTAAAGCCACCTTTACAGCAACTAATATGCTAGAATAAGCCTTTACACTTTGTTTTATATTGGTTTATATCTATAGTCATGAAGGGTTTAATGTCATGTAGCCTCACGAATATTTGTGAAATATTCCTTACAAAATAACGGTATTACTGTGTGACTGAAACTCATGTAGTTCCAGGCAGTTTCTTTTGTATGGTTAAACAGTTGTTTGTGCTTTTCAGGATCATTTTATCTTCGGTTTCAGCACCTTGGACAGTCCTAATGCATCCCCACATTTGCCATTGGACCAGAAATCCCTTGACTGACCTATTTTGACCAAGAGATTAGCAACTTAAGTTTATAAAGTAGCTTTAATTAATTGTTTTACAGAGTTCTCTCATCAGAACTGTGCTTTAGATCCATCTGTTCTGTTCGTAAGACATAAATTGGATTAGGAACGTGCACATTACCATTGGATGCTGAGTTTGTTGGCACTGAAGATTCAGAAGAAGACATGATTTGCACATGAGCTGTTGTAGTGACTCAACAGAGCCAAGGTTTCGGACATTACGTGGCATCATAAAGGGATTTATTAAAGGATAGATGCCTGATGGAGACAATGGACATAAGACTGACCTTGAAACACCCAGTGAAGATTATACCATGGCGGAATAACAATTTTAGCATTGTGGAAAAGGAAGCTCCTCTTTCTGAGCAAGCAGAAATCTTCACTGGAGTCTATCTGCTGGTATTAGGTAGGCACAAGTTTGGAGTACAGTGAAACAGAAGTGTTTTTAGAGTAGTGATTCCATGTGCATTATAAAAGGTGTTATATACTGAAACTGTTGAAAAATTATGCTCTTCAAACAATGTTAATGTGTATATAATAATAGCGTATACACAGTAATTTAGTGCTGGCTGAAATATTGTCTCTTATATATAAGTTTCTGCTTCTTAGTTGATTTTCCTTAAGTGATATACCAGCTGCAACATTAAAACCATGAAGTGAATGACATTTATTATCTCGTTATATGGCTTCTTTCAAGGGGTGGTATATATTAGGCAGTCAATTACAGTTCTTGAAGTTGATGTGTTAGGAGCAGAAAAAATCTGAGAATCTGAGTGACTTAAAACAAAACCACATTGTGATGGCTAAACAACTGGATCAGAGCATCTTCGAAATTCCACATCTCGTAGGGTTCTCTCCATCTGCAGTGGTTAGTACCTAAGTAAGAACAACTGGTGAACCAGGAAAAAAGTCATGGACACCCTATTTGCAGTTGGGGAGTAAAAGCCTGTCCCTTTGGTACTGTAGCACAAAATGCTAATGCTAGCTCTGACAGAAAGAACACACCACTAAAGAGTGTAAGACTGTCATTGTTTTAGTGGCATGAGGAGGACCTATGTATGTACTGTTTTTCCCCAACGATAGGCTGCGGTTTATACATTCATTTTGCAAATCAATTTTCTGGTATTCTGGTATACCTAAAAAGATGAAAACACATTTGCTTAAAGTATAATTCAGTGCACAAAAAGATGACATCCCCAAATTATTATTTGAATTTAAATGTACTATTTACTGCAACATCAAACAGTTAGAAAAGCAACGCAACGCAAAGATCAGTGATAATGTTCTCTCACATAAATTGCGCCACTGCATCCAGCCTCTTAAACTTTTTCAGCCCTTTGCTGCATTACATAAACTTAACAGAAATAAAAGGAAGAAAAGTTTGTTGGTTGGGAAAAGATGAGCTTTTTCATTTTTGTTTGAACTGCTGGAGAGTGTGCGTACGGCAGTACAACGATGTCAATCACCAGTCTACATCTAAATTCTTAAGTATAAAATTATCAACACTGTCAAAATTATTAGGCTTATCTTTCTTCAAATCCTTCAAAATCGAATCAATACACATCGTTGTTGCCGCCGCCGAACAGCTTGTTTGCGACCTGTGCTACTCTGTTGTTGCTGATGAAGGACAAACTTTCATCGCCGGTGTCACTGTCTGATATTGCAGACATTGTTTGTGCTGCTGGTAGACTTGTAGAGGGAGGGAGGATTCCAACATTGCGAAAATTGTTCTGTATGCTTTCTGGCTTCATGTTGTTCTAAAAAAAATAACCCATTCTCACGCGTGACTGTTTGTCGCACAACACTGCCAAGCAGACATAGTGAATATATGCTCACCACCAGACATCCATTTTCCCCACTCGATGCTCACAAGGCACTTAAATGGACAATTTACAGCAATATGAAGTGTTGGCATTCAGCTGCACGATTGCCATTTTCTTTCACAAAAGCAGCCAGCTGTAGCTTAAATTCTGCAGCGAAGGACTTGAGCTGCAGCATGATATTGCTAAGTTCAAAATTTTTTATCACTGGTCAACTACAGTACAGTATAATGTCATGGTATAGAGCTGCAAAGACTTCCAGTATCATGTTAGATTTTCTGCAGCTTATAGAATGGGGTGGTCTATAATGTGGGGCAGCCTATCAATGGGGAAATACAGTAGTTGTATGTAGTTGACCATATATTGAAATCATATAATGGCTGTCTCAGCTGCTGACAGTTAAATGCAGTGTGTGTCAGTTACTGGTTATTGCAAAAAAAAAAAACTATTAAAATTCTTAACAATGATTAATATATTAATATGATAGAAATGCCCTGTTGTTGTATTTGATCAGTGACACCCAGAAATAATTCACAAATACTATAGGAATACTAGTTCTTGTTTTAATATCTACAGCGTGAATGGTACTGCCTGACCTTTAGATCAATTACCTTTGACAAGGAGAATGTGACTTTAAGCTGGTTAGTCTTCGCACCTCAAGCTGCTTGTGCTTCGCCAACATGTCCTCAAAGTGACCAAGAGTTGTTAAGTGAAGCAATTCTGCTGGCCATCATTAAAAGAAATGAATAACACTTAATAAAAATGCAAGCGTCACCTTAAGAGAAGCACAGGCAGGTCTTTTTTTTTTTTACAATCAAATCCTTAAAAAATCTAAAAGTTCAGTTATTGTTATTTGGTTGATTGATTTTTAGTTGCAGTTCAACAGTCATAAAATTTGCAGATTCATGCATCTCTGTTCAGCACTGGTAAAGAGAGATATAGAGTAAAAATAAAGTTGGTTCTTGAGGCTCAGTCAATAAACACTGACTCTTCATTGTCTTCTGTTCCAGGTTTGCTTTCATGGGTTGGGAACAGTATTGTGATATTGGTCCTTTACAGACAGAGACTCGTCATTCAGCCTACAGATTTACTGACACTAACCCTGGCCATCTCAGATGCAGGCATAGCCGTGTTTGGATACTCCAGGGGGATCGTGGAAATATTCAACATTTTTAGAGATGAAGGATATGTCCTCAAATGGATCTGGACTTGCCAAGTAAGGGATGATTTTAAATAGAAATAGTTTAGTTTTATTTTTTTTAATTATCCTAGGAAATACAATTTTGTAAGTATAAAATATATAATTTTGTAGATATGATATGCTATGCTATATGATATATGCTATGCTATATGATATATGCTATGATATATGATATATGATATATGCTTTGCTATATGCTATGTGCTATATGATATATGCTATGCTATATGATATATGCTATGTAAATGATATATGCTCTGCTATATGATGTATGATATATGCTATATGCTATATGCTATATAATATGATATGATATGATATGATATGATATGATATGATATATGGTATGATATATGATATGATATTATATGATATATTAATCACTCTCCAGTTCATAAAGTTCATATATGGACACAGAACTGCTAATGTTTAAATTCATTATGTGTATGATGTAATTCCCACCCCTCCTATGTATAAAATTTGTCATAAGCAAATTCTTTACATTTGGTTAGTTGTTTTCAGACTACTAGATGAATGCAAGTTGATCCATATGACCAGGAAGTTAATCTAGAATCAGCTAATAGCTTTACTACTATACTTAAACCAACATTACAGTATACAAACACAATTTGCCCAAAACGTAGAACTTTGCTCTTCACCCATATAGACAGAACAAACTGTAGAATGTCTGGCTTTTAATGCAATATGTACTGAACGAATACTTTAAAAACATAATTACAACCATAATACACTATTATAATTTTGCCAACTGTTTACAAGGGGCATTTCAAGCAAGAAATGTTGGTTTTGGCCAAGTGGGTAGAGTCCTTGGCAGGCAAATATCCTTGACCTTCTCACTGGCACTCAGTAAAACTATTCTGACTGGTAAAAGTAAACATTTCTGTGATTTAAAGCAAATAAGCATTTGCCAATTTATTGCTCAGAGGTTCGTTCTGTCAATAATATACACAATATGGCATTGAACTGGACAGTCTCTCTTTCACTGTCTCACAGTTCAAGTACATTATATGAACAGACACTACCTAAACAAATGTCCCTTGAATATTTTGCCTCTTACCCCTGATGTAGTTCATCGTTTTAGGCAACACAGAGTGGGTTTTCACAAAGCAGTCATAAATTTGGAGAGTAAACCACATCTTGGTTTTGTAAATGATGAGCTGCATGTAGTTTAGAGATAAGAGATGTTTTGATGTTTTTTGGGGGAAATTATTTGGGCTACATGGGTGACTGTTGCGCTCCAGTGTCTATTAGCACTGATAGTGATTAGCCTCATACCAGCAGCACTTCTCTGCTGTTTTACCACATCTGGGGTAAGTTATTGCTTTAGGCCCAATCTTTTTTTTTTATCCATTTGACCATAGGTGTCCTGCACAGTTTGGTGATTTCCCTGTTCAGACACACCTGGTTCAACTCACCTGTTAATTGCCAGGTTGAATGAGTGTGTTTGAGGAGGGAAACTACCAAACTGTGCTGGATACCGGCCTCCAGGACCAAAGTTTGACACGTGTGCCTTAAACATTCACATAATAAAACTAATTTGATTTTTTTTTTAATTTAATTAGTAAAGAAATGTATATATTTATTTAAATAAAAATTGGCTCGTTTTGTGGACTGGAATTTAAAATAAACTAAATAAACACAATGAGCTAAAGGCTAATCAGCCACTTTCATGACTTGGATATGGAAATCACGAGGTACAACGAAGTAAGACAAAGTAATACAATGAAAGGCAAAGATCGGGCAATGTAGAACCAAGCACATGCCTAAACACAGAACAGGGACATGGATATACACTAACCACAGCTGTGGCAAACAGGGTGGGGCTATGGAGGGCATGGATACCAATGAAAACAAGATAAGAGCACATGGCTACAGAAACAGGGGAAACAAAAGACATATCACAGGCCTATCCTGATATAAATAAACAAAAAGAAGCAAAGATCATCATAGGGCTTGGGATACAATGTCTTTGTTGAAAGACTTCATGAACTGCAGAACCTGAGGAATCTGTGGAGTCGTTCACCAGTCCATTCATTAACCTGTTCATTACTAAAAAATTAAATCTAATAAACAGGCAGGAAGATGTTCATAAATTGGCACTGAAGACCAGCAAGCTGATGCGGATCAGTTTTGCACCCTGATCCCGATCAATACCGTGCTCTCATAACCTCTCAACAACTCCATCTTCCTCAACCTAATGCTGGCCGATGGGCCATCTATTTTTCCAAAACTGTTGGAGGATGAAATGGGTCATGGATCATGTCTATGGTTTAAGTTCAAACCGTTATATGCACAGTGATGAATCACTCTTTAGATAATGGCATTTATATAGTACGGCAGTTATTCTTATTACAGATTTTAATGTTGATGTTAAATCACATTGTTCACTCGCGTTGTTGCTCACAGTAAAATGTGCAATTTTTACCAGAGCAGTGTTTGGTAGCTGCCATCAAGCATTTTATAACAACAGTAATTTAAAGCGGCAAAGAGGCAAAGTTACCTAACTGGGCCACCACGCTAGTAATCGAAGAAAGTAATGTGTACAGTTACTGCATGCATCTCATCAATTATCAATATTTTGCTGATTTAATAAATATTTCAAGCACATTTCTTCATCACAGTAACCATCGCACAATTTGATGTAGCCTAACCACACACATGGGAGTAGTGGTCACTCATTTTTGTGGATTTTCATCAATTGGACAATACATTCCATTACAACAGGTACAACATGCAGCAACAATAGCCCCACAAAACTTCCCACCTCAACTTCTAACTAAAGCTTTACCTCTAGTCCTATCATTAAGCCACAAATTCGCACTGTAGCTTGACATCCATGACTGACAAGCCTCGGCATATTATTAAATAGTTTACACTGTCTTCATACTTGGCTTGGAATTTGCACAACTAATTTTTTTTAATGCTTCAGGCTAGCATGCTGTGTTTGCCCCTGTAGGACTGATCCACATGTGAAGGCTTAGAAAAACATGCTTGGGAAACAATAACAGGCCAACACCCTGCCTTTCCAGATTTAGGGAGATAAGTAAACCTATAGAGGCTATATATTTCTGTGGCTTCGTGAACACATCTTTGTTCCAGACCATGCATAGAGCATGAGCTCATCGTTCAAGCTTTTTTGCTTCCAGGGTGTGAAAGGGGAAACAGTAGGGTTAGATCAGAATCTCATTCCATTGGCGAAGCCCAGAGGGAGTATAGGGTAAGATAGGGGTGTCCAATTCTGGTTCTAGTGGGGTGGAGTCCAGAACAATTTAGTGATTTCCCTGAAACACACCTACAAAAGTTGGTGGCATGGGTGGGCTTGGGGTTTATTAACACACCAGAGGGGTGATGTTATTGCGGTAGCAATAGGTAAGGATGAAATTTAGTTATATTGTTCTATTTGATCTTTTGAATGCAAATCCTAAATGTCTGAAACAAGGTTCATCACCTTTGGCTTGCTCCCTGGGGGCTCGAAAATTTCAAAAGTAAAGCAGACTAAAACAAAACTCTAATAAACACCATGCTATCACATCATGTTTTTTCATGAAGAAGAGGATTTCAAGGTGATCACCAAAGCTAAGGTAAAAAGGAAAGGAGGCAAGGGACAACCCTGCCGCATGCTTTTTTAAAAAACTATTGCAAACAAATAAGGCCACTCCACCGTATTGAAGGCCTTTTTTGCATCTAATGAGATTACTATCTCAGGCAGGCCAATCAGACCGTAATGTGTAAAGAAGATTCAGGAGAGTATGAATATTGAAGAATAAATGACATCCTTTGACAAAGCCTGTTTGCTCTTAGGAAATAATGCTGGGTAGTTTCCTCTCCAAATAGAGCAATAGTTTTGGCTAGAATTTTGACGTCAGAATTCAACAAGGAGAGGGGTCTATATGAGCAACAGGAAAAGGGATCCTTACCACTCTTTAGAAGAAAGGCAATTGAAGCTTGGGTTAAAGTAGGTGGCAAAGAACTATTTCCAAGGATTCATTAAACATCAATAACAGTAATGGTGGCATTTTATCACTACATTTCTTAGATAATTAAATCGGAAACCCACCAGGGTCATCATTGTTAGCTTGCATATGTTCAATTTCTAGTTTCAGCTCACTAACAGATAGAGGGTCATCCAATTGGGGAACACCACATTGGCAAAGAATGTGTTCATAGTAGAGGAATCTGAGAGACATTCCGACGTATACAATGCAGTATAGAATGATTTAAAGGCAGATTTAAAGATTTAATATACATATAACATATAACAAGTAAATAAGTAAACACAAAGGACAAACCTTGTGCATCATGGATGCACTGAAACCCCCCACAATGATGCAAATTTCAGCAAACTATGCTGTACATCAAAACTGCTCATCAAAAGATACTACAAAACAAAATGGTGAACATCACCCATTTCCCTTTGTTTTATTAGGGAATTGTTTTAATAGAAGCCATGGCGTCCTCTGCTGAAACAAAGTCTCTCATCACCCTTTCAAAGGAGATAATGAGTCAAGCCAGGTACAAGAGGTCATAGTGTACCCCCTCCAGACCACGCAGCCGAGCCTGACCTCATTAGACGTCGCCCGTGCCCATGCAACTTTCGCTGTATATTCCACGCTCACTTGGGCTGAGATGTTCTGTGTGCCTGGTCCAACAATGGCTCTTTGTCTAGCTCGAGTGCATCCTTAAGCCAAGATGCCACAGATGAGGTAGAAACAATCAAGTCCTCAGGAATCCCCAATATCCTGATGTTATTGCGACGAGACCTAGCTTCGAGGTCTTCACACTTGCTTTGTAGGTTAGCAAAATCAACCGCTAGCTTATTAAACATATTTAGCCTTTAGCTCCACAATCAGAGCAGCACGATAGACAGAGGCCTATTTCTAGAACAATACCTTGGAGAGATGCTTTGGTAGCTGAGAGATCATCACCCAGAGCCGGGCACAGCTCGTATTTAAACATCTACGCAATGTCCAGTCATACTGCTGCAAGCAACTCCAGCTGCAGTACCTCGGCATCAACTGAGTGTGTGTGCACCTCAAGGGCAGCCCTGTCTTGAGGCAAAGAGGAAGCAGCGGAGGCCGTGCCAGACAGTTGCACAGTAGGCCTCTGTCACATCATATTTTTGAAGCTTATTTTCCAGGACACTTCCTCAAATATGAACATTGATCTATTCTTTGGTGGCAAAAGGGCTAATGAAAAATTTCCAGACCCTCTCAAACCACTTACACGTTTGTTACACCTTTCTAGTAACTATAATTAAAGCCAGCAACAAGTTTAATAATGTCAAAATAAATAATAACCATTTCCTAACCAAAAGTCGATTAGAAGTTTTCGTCAACAACATTTTCATTGGTTGGTTGGTTGGTTGGAGAACGGCTAATGAGCTTCATGCCACCAAAACATTTACCCTATTGACATCAGACCAATTAAATTACAAAACAGGTCACAGTGGACAGATGATACTTCGAATTAATTCAAAGTCCCACTCCCACTAAGTTCTTCAGATCAGTCATTTTGTGCTTCATGCACCCTCATCATGAACAACACATGAAGAAATTCATATGATGCAGCTTTCAAAGAAGGAAATTGAGCTTCAATTAATTGCTGGTGAGACATTGGAGATGGCAGCATGATGAATTTCCTCAATGCAAAAAGCTGACAAAAGCTTTCAGAGATCAGAATTTGCCTGGAGACGAAAGTGACGCTGAGAACGACAATGAGAGAGACTGAGAAAGTGTGTGACAAAGTAACAGAGGCTGTTCAATTCCAACATTCAAGAAGAGGACTTCAGTGGTTTTAATGCGCAGGAGGAAGATGAAGATTGCGATCAGTGACTTTTCCTGGTAGGCTACTGTGTTTTTTTTAAACCAGCCGTGTCACAGCACTGTGCAGAAAAAAGTCTTATGGTACAAACAGTTAAAAAATCTTTCTGTTTAATATTTTTCTGTGTAAATATCTCATGGTATAACATGGACTACTGTGGCTTACAGTCAAGTGTGGCCTGTATATTTACAAATTAATTTTTATTTTTAAAATTAGTGGGTGTGGCTTACATTCAGGTGTGCTCAATAGCCTTGAAAATAAAGTATTTTTTCAGTGATAAATTGCAGGGTGCCAAGTTAGGTAATGCTGCCTTGCATAACATTACCATTGTTCAACCAAACATACCTTGATGTAAAAACATTATGCAAAATTTCAAAAGTCTGACACTTTTGGGGTTTTTATGCTCGAATATGGGCAGCGGACCATTTATAGTCTCTCAAAAGAACTCTAAACCACACACAGAGCATTCAGTATCAAAAACCACACATACAAATTAATGGGAACACATACCCACACAACTAAACACAATAAACACCCAAAACAGTCCCAAACACCAAAGTCTCCGCCATATTCAATTTTGGCCAATCACTAACTCTGTGACAATTATTATTCATGAATTCCAACACACAATGGGTCTATATCTGTGTTTCAAATGGAATACTACTACACTAAATAGTGTAAAACTATTTGAAATGCATTCAGTAGTGTAGTATATAAAGTATGACTTAATTTTTACCCTGTCTTCAGAAACTACCAGGAGCATTTCAGAAGTAAAAAGATGTATCTTCCCAGTTGTAACTGTGGTAGAAACACACAGAAATCTAGGAAGAAGGACATGAAGAAATGTGAAGCCATGAGAAGCTGCGTAGTGGACTGAACACAATTGATTTGCACACAAAAAGTCATGCAAACCCCCACAATTCTGTAGACTTTATGTAATACATTGTGAATGCATTTCTAATCATTTTTACCCACTATTTAGTGTAGTATTATGCAATTTGGCACAGAACCATTAATCTGCATGAAATTAAGTGTGACCCTCTGGGACCAGGTCTAGAAGAAACAGGGAAGGATGGAATGGACAGATTGACAGAGTGATGGAGGTAGTGGGAAAGTCAAGTAAAGTAGAGCACAGAATGGAGTGAGTGAGAGAGAGCCAGAGAGAAAGAGGGCGGGAGCAAGTCAGGCATGTGAGGAGCATTAAGAGATTATAGCATCAACGTGACAGGACACGAATAGGTCCATGTAGCATTCACTACCTTTTACATTCCACCTGCATCTCCATGTACTCCAGCAGGAGAGGACAGGCGGGAGTGGGTTGCATTACTCTTTTTATTAAAAACTCTTAAGAATGTGTGTGTGTTTAACCATTTTCTTAAAATGGTTTACCATAAAGCTGTTCCCCAACAGATTTACAGTTGAGGAATTCATTCGGGTTTTCTGGAACGTTACATCATAGCACACTGTTGTAGAGAAGTCTGAGACCTTCCTGCTTCTTCAGTGTCCAATAGAATTACTATAGTAGTCTAAAGTCCCAAAGTCAAGTTTATGTACTGACAATGGTCCTGAATCTGAGTGTGTGAACGCAACACTTACAGGCCAATTTATCAGAAACATTTCCCATCTAGGTTAATGTAGGGACATTATCAGCAGAGCAGTTACAACAGCATTGTAGTGACAAGACATGTTCTGCATAATGACTGATTATAACATTGGATGGAAGGACTAACTTCTAACTAACAGCTAAACCAATCAGCATCCCCATATCTGAAAGTCTGTTTCATGTAAACCAATGAAACCACACAGCTACTAAAGGAAATTTGCATTGTTGATCTCTCAGTGGAAACAACAAGTTCATGTTTATGAAGAATGTATATAAATCAGTCATGGCAAGCTACGTCAAAAGTAAGTCAAGTCAAGTCAAATTTATTTATACAGCGCTTTTTATAACTGAATTTGTCACAAAGCAGCTTTACAGAGTTTATAAAATCCGGGTTCGAGCCCCAATGAGCCAAAGGTCGAAAGCGGGAAGAAAAACTCCCTAATTATAAGAAGAAACCTTGAGAGGAACCAAGGCTCAGGAGGGGAACCCAGCCTCTTCTGGTTCGACACCGGAGAGTGATAAAAAGAGAAGAAAAGTGAGAGAAAAGAGATAAAAAGTGTGTTGCCATTGGCCCATGCACTTCCTATACAGAGTCCCTTTGTTGTCTATCTTTTTCTGGATTCTTTACTCATGTTCTCTTTGTCTCCATAGTTCATGTTTGTGTTTTAAGATTTTAGACCTAGATCTGCTCCTACAAGGGTGGGAATGGAGAACAAACACGGGGTATTTCACCATATGTAACACAACACACAATCTCTGTTAGCTGTTGGTGCTATTGTTAAAATGAGGCTTTATTAGTTTAATTGGTTAACAGCAAGTAAACTGATACCATTGACCTTACATTTATTTACTTAAACCCTACTAATACATTACACTCACCCCTGTACAGTGGCAAGAAAAAGTATGTGAACCTTTTGGAATTTCATGATTTTCTGCATTGTCATAAAATCTAAGGCTGGGGTATCAACAAATACGATGTGCCTAAAATAATAACACAAATAGAACAACTGTAAACAACACGTATAGCTATACAAAAAAAATGACTTAGATCAGTTCACATTTTATGAAGAAAAACATGTTTTCTTCACAACTTTTTCATGTTACTGTATATAGGTTTTCATTAATTGGGAGTAGTAAGAGTTAAAAATACAAGACTTGAGGCGGAAGATCATTAAGACCATTTAAATTCATTAAGATAATTTAAATAAGCTTGTTAGGTTATCAGGGCTAGTGACACAGTAGTACAGATGCATCAAAGACACCCACACACGCACCCACACACACACTCACACAACCCCCCCC
>JBBIGC010000082.1:3648997-3674607 GCA_037576955.1 Lepidarchus adonis | reverse complement strand
ACAGCTAAAGGGGAGAGCCAGGAGGTAGCACAGACATGAGGGCATCCTGGGTCACAAGGCAGCCAACCACTCGACCGTCAACAAACCTGAGTGAACACGTTGAATGGGGGGCAACAGCATCCAAGCATTCCAGTTTACCAGAAAACTGGCATATACAGTAGTAGAATGCAGTTGAACACCTACTAAATGTTTTATGGTGCCAGTGCGTACAGTGTGAGCCTGCTGCTGTTTTTTTGTGCTGCTACTGGCAAAACATGTATGCTTATGTAAGGGGTTTTGACTTACGTCATCATTCAACTTAGGACAAACGATGATGAACGGAACCCTGTCGTAAGTCGAGGACCCCCCTGTATAAGAAAATAATGCCACATGTCCAGGACACTTTCCCATTCAAATTCAATGGCGCAATCGTCTGAGTTCTGGGGAGTCCTATAATAAAAGAAAAGGATGTCACTTTTTCGGGACACCTTTACATTTAATGTCAGCGCTCCTCTGCATTATGGAGATCCATATAATAAAAATAGCTACACTGTGTTTTAATGTGCAATGGAATGCTGTAGGAAGAAACGTCTCAAAATCAAGTGTTGTAGTTTATATCGCTATTTACAGTAAAGTGAGGTAGCTTTTCCTCTGTTATAGACTTTTCACATTTCTCTCAAGACTATGAACTTGATAGGTTTGCCCAGAATGCCATAAACAATGATTAATGATTTATACCAAATTTAAGGTCAGTAAAATTCCCCTTTAGTAACCTGCCACATTACTGTACAAGTTGGTTAAAATGTTCATTCATATCTGTGTAATTCATTCATTAGTTAGAGTCATTGTTCAGCCAATCTACATCTAATGTATCCTTTATATCAGAGTCTTCATTGCTAAAATGGAAGAAAATCTACTTCAGTTGGGAGGGGGGTGTCCATGTATAACCTCATGAAATCACTTCGGTGCCAATCATTGCCTTTATGAGTTTAAAGCAATATTTAATGGTATTAGCTTTCTACCTGTCGACCCTTCTGAACGGAGAAACTGTCCTCTTCTCAACCTGTTCATTAACATCACAAGGGTTCAGGTACATCCAGACCGCGTGTACACCTCAGAGTGGGATCACTGGTAGGCCATGCGGTCAGCCTTAATCATGCTTGACCATCACTTGACCAGACGGTGACTGAGGTGCTGACTTGGCCAGTACAGAAGGTTCACTGGCATGCTGCTCATAACAGAGATAACAAGAGCCTAATTTGTAGACTTTAATCCCAAGTGCAATTAAGCACATTCTTGCGTCTGTCTACAGACTCTAACTTGGGAAGATATGAAACAGGAGAATAGATCCATTGATTAACTGTTGCCAAGAATATTATAAGGAGCTGAATTATATCTGCTTATGAGTATGGTGAGTGTTCTAATTCACCATCATGGACTTCAATTTGCAGTAGTGAAAATATACAATTATGAGGCTCCATAAAGCAATTATGTCTTTGCCCAGGAGGTTACTGTTATCAACTCATTTTAATCATATACTATGCTATTCCACTTACCATTAAACAATTGGAAAAGGAAATAATAGAGTAAATATACAACTACAATATATAGTTTGTACAAACTATAGCAAATAGCTAGCTGCATTTTTGGTCACAAGATCACCAGAGTTATAGATTGCAATAATTTGTTTTATTTATATATTTACTAGTAGTTGCTCGGAAGGATAGTACCCAGAGAAGGGCGAAATTTGGAACTTGGAATTCATGGTAACATAGCAGGATTTGTAGGTAAAGGAACAAAGCAGGTATTGTGATGTTAATCCAAATAACTGGAAAATTTTGTGTAAAAAGTCACAATAGAAAACTTTATTTCTGGAACGTGAAACTGATGGGGGGCGGCTTACAGCACTTCTTTATAGACGACGTTGGCAGTTTTTCGTGTGGGGGTGTATATGTACAGTACTGTATGTGAGCACTTGCAGGTTTGTTAATGAGAAAATGACGCAAATGGCTCGTCGGACCCAACCGTAAGTAGCACTACGGCTTCGGGAGAATGAGATGAACCTATGTACCAACTTTGGTCACAATCCGTGCAGCCGTATGGAAACGCATAGCGAACAGACAAACATTATATTGTTTAATCAGGGATGTACCTAGGACCTAGCGCCAAAAAGAATGCTCCCCATCCTATATAAAGTACATTTAATGTACTAACATTAACCTGGATGTTTTGTCATTTTAAAATAATAAAGAATAATAAATATAGTATAATAGCATAAATAATCTTTTATATGCTAATGCTTGACAATGTAAGGAATAAGGTTGAACCTGCTTTGCTCTACTTGGCTACATTGTCAGCATATTTTCTTTTTTACTATGCATAAGCAGGCATTGGCACTTTGTTTTTTCTTTATAGGTGTTAAGCAAGGCAGAGAGAACAACTCGGAACAAAACATCATCCTGTCTACTACTTCCTCCAAGATGCTCAGAGTGCTGATTATCACCACTTGTGTTGGTGGGCCCTTTATTTTTGAGTCTGTCTGGGTTTACAGTTGGGGCTATGTATTTTTTGAGTGCTGAGAATCAAAGTGTACATACATATATGTGCAATATACTCTCCCGTGTCTTTTAACAAAAGCTCATGTTCACGATTTTATATAATCTCTGGATTCTTCTCCCTATAGCATTCTTTCTGATCTGTAGCAGTGAGGCTAAGCCAAATGGAAAGAATAAGAAGGCAAAACAAGGTAGCTTCATTGAACAATTCCTTATGTCAATCATTTACCTGGTCATCATGTGCGTTTGTTACTTGTGCTTTATCCAGTTGTGTTGTCTCCACCTCACAAGTTGTGCCGGATATAGAGTGTGATATACGAGCAGGGAAAATCAGCTACCCCGAGTTCATCGTTAGGTGTCCTGCTCGTTGCCGGGAGACCAAGCAGAAGGTGTATGGGACTGGGGTCTTTGCCTCCATATCCAGCATCTGCAATGCTGCCATCCACAGGTGAGTTTGGGTGCTGCACTGAAATTCTAATTGGACAATCAAACCACATTAGCCTACCCCCGTTATCTCGCCAAACCCACCTCTCGCCATGAGAGACTGTAAAACAGATTTCCTTCCATGTTATTAACCTCGTTAAGCATCCCACCTCGCCTCTCACCCTTGCCCATGGGCAAAGTGTCATGTGTATGCATTTCTCCCTCCCTCGATGGACCTATCACTGATGTATCCTTGGTCTGCTTGGTGTCTGGGCCATTCTCTGACTGGCAAGCAAAAACAAGAAATTCGCATCTGTCATGGCAATAGCTTTGACAAAGATGCAGGAGGATATTGCTAATGCTTTTACTGCTCTGAATGTTACCAGGTGGAAGCTGAACTAGGATTTTAATAATTTTCAGTACTCAGACGGTTCGCTGTGCCGTTTCAAGGCAAGGCACAGTGTCTAGTATTAGAAAAAAAAAAGTGGTATCATATCAACTCTACCTCAGGCCTACCACAGATTATGAACAACATGTCATGGTGACAAGAGAATGTAATTGACTTTTGCAAGAAATGAATATGTTTATGTGGTGGAAACCTTTACAGTACATCCTGCAAATGAACTGAGACTTATTTTTGTCACTCTCCAGTGGAGTCATAACTAATACTGGAGGAAAGGTTATCGTGAAGAAGATGGCAGGTCAGGCAGAGTATAAGGGTACTCTTGCTAATGGCGTGAGGTCGCTGTCCCTTCCCAATTGGAGAGAATCTTTCACTGTTGCAGGTACCATGTGCTTTAACCCAATCATTCAAATCAGCTGGTAGATTTGTTGACAATGGTTAAATTAAACTCATTGAACTCTGAGTCTTTTCAAGCTTGTGGTTGCTTTTCAGTGGGCAAGCCAAAGAAAGATGTGATCTACCCCTCTACCCTGGACTACACTCCTTCAAAACCTCCCAGAGTAAAAGCAGGTAGGGTTTTTTGTGTTATTTACCAAAAGTTTGGGATATTCAAATTAATGTTCAAAATTGGATTTAAATACAATGCTGCAGTCAAATTCACAAGAACTGAAACTCTGTGATTTGTAAAGTAATTTAATTAAGGTTTTAATGAAAATATAAGGAATACAATTGTTTTTCTCTTAAAAATATACAGTAATTGAGCAAAAGTACAAATATTCAATTGCGATAAAGCTCAATATCTGCAATAATATTGTAAAAGCGCTTCTGAATTGCAATACACATTTTGTCATTGTGAACAAGGAAATGTTATTTCTGCATTTACCAAATCACAGCAGCACCCAGGGAGCAGCATAATGTAGACCTTGCTTAAGGATACTTCAGTAGTTTCCAGTTGAGACTTGACCTTTTGATGCCAGTGGCAAGGTCCTAACCACTAGGCCACCACAGCCCCAAGATACAACACATTTTATAGTGTCAAATTATACTGTAGCGTAATGTATTGCTGTACTGTGACTAGTATCTTAGCTTGGAGCTAACCTTAGCTTGAGGCTAGAGTCTTAGTTTAGTAAATCAGTGGCTTTCATTAAAAGGTATTGTATTTTTATTAACAAATACTTTTACAATTGTATCATGTGACACAGACCTTTTGGAGCGTCACTGTGTAGTAGCCTTTACTATTTTAATGATTAAAAGTTTTTGTACTGATGTGACCAAACCCAAACCCGACCCGAACCCAAGTAACCATTGTAAAATATTTGTCCAAAAGCCATACTCTAGTCCTCATGAACCACAGCTGATTTAAGCACAATTCTGGCACATTTGGGAGTCCATGAGGACTGGTTTAAGAACCACTGTTTAATTGATTAATCCATTTAATCATTAGTAATCACTGCCAGAATGTACAAAATGTTTTTTTGGCCAAGCCACCATCTGAGAGAATGACAAAACATACTTGTGAGAGAGCCCAGACTGCTGAGTAAAAGTAGGTTAATGAACCTTTGCCTCAGGCTGTCTTGGCCCAGTAGCATTGGAATGCAGTACAACACTGCTCTTACTGTAAAAGTTGTTTTTCCCCACCCACACCAATTTGTCTCTCTGAAGTTCGGAAGGAAGCCAAAGCCTTACCAATCTCCACCTTGCTTCCAGCCACAACAGTTCCTGAGCCAATCACAACAACCACACCAGAGCCAACCACCATCTCCACGACCACGACCACCACCACAACCACAACCACAACCACCACAACTCCACCTCCCACAACTCCTATGACCACCACCACCGCCACAACCAAGCCACGGGCTGCTGTCCATAAAGTGAGAGATGCAGGTAAGATTGCGCCGATCTATCCATCTAACCAACTACACAGCACGGATCTACTCATGAACATATGTACAGACTACACAAAGAGCCTCAGGAATTTCTCTTGTCAAATGGATCATTCTTTTTGTGGATTTGTTTAATAACTGGATTTCAAAAACTGTAATCCAGTTTTTGTTAGTAATAACAAACCCTGATCCATTTTATATAAGGTACAGTATGTTTACGCTTGCTAGACTCCATAAGTGATCATTCAGCTGAAAGCCTTTCTTACGTTTGTATGAGAATTGCATGTGCAGGCATGGATGCCCTTTATCAATTATACAAACTGTACAGAAAGCCGTTTGATGATCATTTTATGGATTTTTTTATGTTTTGAGAAGGTCGAAATATTTCTTTTTCTCTCTTTACATCTAAAGAATGCCCTTCTCTCTGATTCAGGCAGCAGTCACCCATACCTTGCTTCTGTGGCTGCAGCAGCCAGTGCACGTAAGTACAGTAGACATAATGAAATAACTGACCAATGGGCTTCTATTCACACACTGGTCCTATTGGGACTTCTGGGATTATCCTTTTTGATGTTAAGCCATGACTATCAGATATGACCTGAAAACCTTAATAAATTATAAATAATAAATTAATTAATAAATGCCTTTTTGGTATTCAAGAGATTCAAGTTTTAAGAAATTCAAGAGAGGTTTATTGTCAATACAACAATATACACAGTACAATGTGTACTGAAATGTTTCACACATGGCACATTTAAACAAAATAAAATAAAAATAAAATTAAAAATATGTAAAATACATTAAATACAGATTTTAAGCTTATATAAAACTATGTAAATTACCCTAAATAAACAATGTCTGTCTGTTTATACCTATATATAAACTTATACCTATAAATCTATTTTTTTAAAGTACACTAAACAAAGGGACAACAAGGATTATAAGACATTTGACATGGCATTTTACGTTTAAAGTAAAATTATAGATTCTGAAGAGACTATTAATCATGGTCTTCAATATGAACTGTGGTAAATTTTTCTTATCTACATTTACCAGATGATTCTAATCTATTCTGAAGCTATTGCAAATCACTTATTTCTGTTTTTTCAACTATACCTTTTACAATTCTCATGAAAAATTCAATTTTTTCAGTTATTAATGACTGAGAAGTCTGAACTAAGTACATAAATATTGCTCTAGACAATGTTGCTCAAGTGCCCATGTTAAACTCTTTGAACCATTCTCAACATTGACTATAGGGCAGTCAGAGAATGGCCAAGGAAAAGCTGCTCCACCAGGTATGTCCCTCTTTTAATGGTTCCAGTTGGCACAAAGCAAGTATTCTCCTGCTATTGCACTCATCACCCTAAGCTCTGAATGTTGCATCTGTCCATAGTATTCAGAGGTGGTCCTGCCTTTGCTGGCAGAGTTTCACCCCGCATCAACCCAGGTAACCCCTTTCTCTTTTTCTCATAAGGGTTCTGTGTTTTAAAAGAATGCTTTACCTATATCAAGATGCCTTCTATATTGTATAAGATAAGGTAAGAAAAAATGCTACATGTCCCTTGACCTGGGACAAATGCATTCATTACTGGCAATACCAACATGCTGGGAAAAGAATTGGTGTCCTCAGAAATCAAACTTTTTTAAAGTGTTTGTGCTATGTGCTCCCAATATCTGAACATGTAATTTGGTAAAGACAGCTGTTAAGTATCCATTCATAACCTGAGTTGTCTCTTTACCAGGGGCCTTGAGTTATGCAAGTCCTTCCATCACTTTTTCAGCCACATATTCCAACCTCAGATAGGCCTTCTCTAACAAATGTTAGCTTGCTAGCTAGGATTTTAGCATTCAAAATGCATTTCTGGGTACTTGCCGTGTATGCCAATGGATAATGATCCCTCAAGCATGGTCATGCTGTGCTGTGCTGAATTAAATGTTTTTAAACATACTAGATGACGGGGCCCATATGCAAGGGTGAATGAAAACAGAGGAACAGGTGCTGAAATTGTTACTTAAAAATTAAAATTAAAAATTAAAAAAATTAAAATTAAAAATTACTTTTTGCTACTGTCAGTAATTTAAATGCTGAAATGTCTCAAAAGTCTTTCGCAATTGTGCAGCCTGTGTATTAGAATAAATGCCAACAAACAAAAAAGCAGTGAAAAAAATCAAAATGAATTTTGTTTGTAGAAAGTAGTTTATGTGTTGGGAGCTGTTTAGAACTGTGCAGGTCTGGTGATTCCCCCTCAGTGCCTCCAGCCATTGCATGGATATCTGAAACTCTCTCATCAGTAGCACTTGATTTAAGCACTGATTGAGCCCAAACCAGGGATTTAATGGTTACTACAAATCATCCCAGGCTTCCACAAGGAGAATTCTGGAAATGGTAACCAAACACATTGACAAACATGTGCTGTTCACTCTATTAATTTTGTTTGTATTGATTCTAATATTAGTGATCTGAAAATAAAAACACTTACTGTCTGTTTAAACAATTAAATATACATTTCTCAGTGGCCTAAGACTTTCACACAGTACTGTATATAATGTATTATGTTTCAGTAGCAACCTTTAGCTGTAACAATTGCTTTTAATAAGCATTTTCATATCCTGTCACTCTTTTGGCACTAAATCTACCTCCTGTCTTCTTGACAACAGGTGCTCGCAGGCCAGAGACAGGCACCATAATCAGGAGACAGCCACCCCCCTCATCTACCTCAGGTTAAGAATATAAGCATTTTGTCCTGCTACACACTATAGCCCAGGAGTGTCAGACTCTGGTCCTGGAGGGTCACACGCTGCAGAGTTTTCTCTTTTTTCTGTAATTTTCTACATTACTACAGTTTTAACTTTG
Organism: Lepidarchus adonis; assembly: GCA_037576955.1. Classification (NCBI taxonomy): domain Eukaryota; kingdom Metazoa; phylum Chordata; class Actinopteri; order Characiformes; family Lepidarchidae; genus Lepidarchus; species Lepidarchus adonis. Next base: position 3,666,504 of record JBBIGC010000082.1, on the reverse strand, counting down.
GTTGTCTTGATGCATGTTAAATTCTGCATGATTATGGCCCATTAGAAGCTCATTCTTAGAAACCCTGGCCATTTTCCAAGGTCTCTACTGTGGTGTGAAAAAGTGTCCTGATTTCTTTTTCACACGTAAATGTTTCAGATCATTAAATAAGTTTAAATATTAGTCAAAGACAGCACAAGTAAACACAAAATGTGTTTTTTAAGTTAAGGATTTTATTATTAAGGGGGGAAAATCCAAACCTACATGGCCCTGTGACAAAGTGATTAAAACATAACTTAACAGTGGTTCATCACATGTGAGTTCCATATCTGTAGCCATACCCAGGTCTGATTACTGCCACACCTGTTCTCAATCAAGAAATCACTTAAATAAGAGCTGCCTCACAAAGTGAAGTAGAACAAAAGATACTCAAAAGCTAGACATCATGCTGAGATTCAAAGAAATTCAGGAACAAATAAGAAAGAAAGTAATTGAGATCTATCAGTCTGGAAAAGGTTATAAAGCCATTTCTAAAGCTTTGGGACGCCATCGAACCACAGTGAGAGCCATTATCCAGCCATCCAAAATTACCCCAAGGTTAGCAAGTTCCAACGATGCCTTCAAATCTTTTGCTGTCAATCAAGGTTGTTCCTGTACCTCATTCATGAAATTTTGTTTTGCTTTTGGGGTCATTTTGACTGGACGCCCACTTCTTGGTAGAGTAGCCACAGTCCCAAAGTGTCTTAATTTGTAAATCTGGTAGACTGGTGAATTTCTGAAGCCTTTGAAATCACTTTGTAACTCTTTCCAACTTTATGTATTTGATTGTAGACTTTTTTTGGCAGAGGCATGGCTCACATAAGTGTATTCTACTCGTGTGGAGTAAACTGTGTTTTTTATCAGTCAAAGTAACTGTGGTCCAAACGGCAAACTCATTTTCTTAACGAGCCTCCAGGTATGCTAAGACCTTACTCCAATTAGCTTTTTTTTAGGTAGAAAAAAGGGTTTAAAAAGGTTATTTATGACTGTTCATGTAGGCACATTATGTGTCAGTACATCCTGAAGGTTCCATGGGCCCTTCCTATCAACTCTGAGCTTTAGTTCTTTCCAGAGATTTTCTATACTATTCAGGTCAGGGGATTGGCTTGACCATTCTAGCAGCTTTCTTCCTCTGAAACCAACTGAGAGTGGCTGTGAGTTTTAGATCATGATCTTGCTGATACATTGACCCTCGTGTCATCATCGTCATCCTGGTAGATGGTAGCAGAACTGTATCAAGAACGTCTCAGTACATTTTTTCATTTATCCAGCACCCGATGAGAATTTCATGTCATTAGCACCTTTAGAAATATATTTACTTGCGTGTTCAGTAATTATTTTACCCACTGTATTTCTTTGCCCTGTGTTGGGTCAGGAATCTTCTCATTTTCAATAGATTTTCAATTCACGATCACCTAACAGGGATACTGATATAGCAGCCTAGAAAGCCTCACCAATGTTTCCTCTTTTCACGCTCTGTTTTAAGACACAGAGAATGAAAACAGCCGACATTTACTGTGCCTTGCTCTGAGCATCTGTCCGCATGTCTGCTACCAAGACCCTGCTGGGCCCTCAAACCACAGTCATGAATCTCTTTCCCTTTTTCTTCTGCCTCCCTCCCTCTTCTTCCTCTGCTTCGCAATGTCCCACAGCTTTCAATCGGGTTCAGCTGGTCCAGACTGAGAGGAACCAACTCACAGTCCACTCTAATCCTAGTAAGTATCTGCAGGCCTGGTGAGTGTGTTTGCATGTTTACTACTGTACATCAAATAGCACATGTGCAAGGGTCCATGGGTATCTCAGATGAAAGAGCTGAACCATTTAAACACAGACAGTAAGTACAGGGTTGTAAAAGCTCCCTTTGAAACATTTTACAAAGGCGATTGTACTGAATGTTCAACATTTGTCTTGGACTAAACTCCTGGTTGCTCAGCTGCATGAGAACTGGAATAGACCACCTGAAAATACTGAGATCTCCAGTGAGAATTATAATGACAGCTTGTCCCCTTTTTGTATCTTTCTTGATTAATATCTATAATATGTGAATTAAATGTTGCCTATTTACAGGCAGGTGCCAAATTAAAGGACAAACTATCAAATGTGTCTTAGAAAGGCTGTAAAATAGTTTTTTTCCTCACATCATGCTCATTTAAAGTGAGTTATTATAACTTATTACTGATATCTTCCCTATAGATGCAGATGTTACGATTGAGCAGTGACTGAAGCTTCTTGTTCATATTTGATTTGTAGCTGATGATTTTCAAGCTGAAATAACTTCACATGTAACTGAAAAAAAAACCGATCTTTTAATAAAGCCATTCTTTCAGTGTAACTACTGTATTGTTACAGCCTCAGCTACTGAGAACTGCAAAAGGCATTTTTAGTTTTTTTAGCTCACAATTAAAATGGCACTTACATGAAGGAAAATGTGTAAAATTTTATGCATGTGTTTTTATAACAAACGAAAACACACAGAGGCTGCGTCTTTTGAACCGGCCTGTTAAATTGTATTATTTACTGCTAAATTTAAACATCATGTGAAGCTAATATCCTGGAGAGTTCTACAACCTTTTGAAGATTGAAAGAAATGTGCGTTGCATTAGAAAAATAATTGCGTGGTGTGTGTGCTTCATCTGTCTTGACCCTTAAGCATCTGTGCAGACCCAGAGCATGAATCAAGACACAGGAAAATGAATCTTGAGCTCCTCCATAGCCCATTTTAGCTCTAGTGGTTTAAACCAAGTCAACAGGGAACACTGACTGTTAGACATTCAAGAATCTGTCTCTGCAAAGCATGATGGAGGATATTTTTAGGACTCTTCATGTCATATAATGCAGGACCCCATGTCTTTTAGCTTTGTTGTAACAAAGCTTTTTAAATCCACTCTCAGGCTCTGAGTTCAGATGGCAGAGCAGCCAGCTATCGTCTGTAGCATTAGGCTGGGGGCCTAGGCTTTGGGGTGGCGCCAAGAAACACCAGTAGTCTATGGGAGCCTTCCAGTACTGCAACGCTGACGGCCTCCCTCACAACAATACTCCCACGCCTGGCTTACTGCTGTCTGATCTGGGGGCTTGCGTAGTCAACACAAACATGACTTGCTGTTCTGCCACTGGAATGGAACTCTGGGGTTGCTGTTGTTGTAGGCCCATCACTTCACTGGGTCTCTTCTCTGACACCAGGGAGGGCATGGCAGGGTTAGTTTAGGTTTCCCTCACTGTGTTGTTTTGGCCTGACAGGATGTTGCTGGACAGGACTCATGTTGACTGCAGACCAAGTGATCCATTCGTTTGTCAGCTCAGGAATTTGTAGGGTCATGGTATTAGGTTTATCAGGCAAGCTGGATGTTGTGATGTACTAGTAATGGTTCCCAACCTTTGTCCTAGAGGCCCCACTGCCATGCACATTCTAGTCTTTTTCTACTCTTTTTTTTTTCAACCTGTCCTGTTCTGACAGTATGATAAATCTTGTGCCTGTAGTGTCAGGGCAGTTTTGCTTTACAACAGGGGGAATCTGAAATATTCTTCCTAATCTTGCGAGAGTTTTGGTTGTTCCCCATTTTGCCAAATAGCCTTTATTAATAAATCTCTGGCAACAGAGTGGACAGACAGAGACACAGATGTGACATGTCTCATACTTTTGACACTAGGAAAAGTCCCTTGGTTTATCCGATCACAAATGAATTCCTTGAAGCTATCTTGAGAACAAAAACCCAAGGCACCTGTGACCTACAGTCTGTTCATAACAGCTTGTGAGCCCACGTCGCATTTTATTTCAAGTGTTGACTTGTTCGGTGTGATTTCGATTTTTTATTTTTCAGAAGAAAACTGGTCTTCAGGACATTAGGTACTAGGTCCACAAATGTTCTTAATTTCAATGTATGGGCTAACCTGTGAATTCATCTCTGTAGCTGATGCATTGTAAGTAGCTCTTCAATCTCCTCAATCAGATTTTGCTAGAAGGGAATGGCCACACCCTGCATACGCACGACCCGATTGGTTCTCTGGACCCAGGAGAACATCAGGTATCTGTGCAGGAGATTTTTTTATACTGATAAATGTTGTTCAACGATAGTAATAACGTGACAGTAAATATAAAACAACTCATAAAAACACACATAAACCTAAGTTAATCATAGCCTAAATCAAAATCACTGCAGCAATATATCATAAATTTAATCATAAACACTAATAAATTTGTAACATAATCATAAAACTTTGCCTGCCATGAAACAAAACATGCTAAAAAGAATCTCTCTGCAACTGTACATGATGCTATTACTTCTCTGTGTTCAGATATTAGTAACTCTGAGCCAGACTCAGGCTACACATGGACAGATGGGCACACTGGCGATTCTGCAGGTAAGACCACCATATGCTTTTAGATGTACATCGCCAAGGTTGGGGGGGTTATAAAACCATATGCATGCACCTGCATGTAGTTGAATCAATATGCAAAGCATATGTCGGTTCTGTCATGCTTGCTCCATGGTTGGTGTTCTGAATGTAGCTACAGTATCTGTTGCTTGTTTGCACTCAAGTGCTCTGTTCTGTTGTACCTTAAGTGTATCGCATGCCAACAGCTTGTTTTAATATAGCCATGTGCATTTGGCACCCATATGAATTTTATAGTGCATGCATGTACATATGGCGCTGTGATAACCTTAGACATATGGGCATTTTTAGAGCAAGAGGTAAGAAAATGGGTTTCAGCTCTGAAATTTGCAATTGGATGACTGGTTTCCAAAACGGACCAATTGCAGACATGGACATTGTCCTCGCAACTTGTGTCTGAAATGCTGGGCTCTTTCCTTGCAGCTCCAGACCCAAGGCTCCATATTTCAGAGTATGAGCGCTGGTATTATAACTTTGGACAGTACCGTAAGTGGTCTTTTACATTTCAACCAAAAGGGTCGTGCAGGGGTCCATTAACATTTGCGTTGGCTTACTTTCATGATGCATGATCTCATGGTGTCAGTTCAACATGCATTTAAGGTTCAATAAGAATTAAAATAAATAAAAAATCTAGTTTACACTATTGTTCCACTTAATTTAATTTTTTTTATTTAAAATAAATAAATAAATAAAATAAATAATTAAATTAAGTGGAACAACTATTTTTGGTGTCATGGTGTCAGTTCAACATGCATTTAAGGTTCAATAAGAATTTGAATTTTTTTAAAATATAGTTTACACTATTGTTCCACTTAATTTATTTATTTGTATTATTTAATAATAATAATAATTCATTAATTTAATTAAGTGGAACAATAGTGTAAACTATATTTTTTGGTGTCATGGTGTCAGTTCAACATGCATTTAAGATTCAATAGGAATTCGATTTTTTTCAAAATCTAGTTTATACTATTGTTCCACTTACTCCAGCCCAACAGATAAGAAATTGCCTCTTTAGTTTACAGCTGGAGCTACAAAGCTAATGCTGCTAATAAATACTAGAAGACAGTTGTTTCTGTGCATAACTAAAAATGTAGTTAGTTTTTTAGTTTTTAGTCTTTATTAATAAATCCAAGATCAGTGTTCTCCAGCTCTGTCCATAGTGGTAAATATATTTTAGAGCTTTTATTAAGTTATACTTGTCCTAAATGAAAAATCCCAAAGTTTTGTGGATGTATTTACAGAAAATATTTGGAAATCTTTGACTTCTAGTATTTTTAAGCAATGCCAGCCTCATAACCCCTAAACTGAACACCAAACATGTCTTGGTTGATCAACTACATCTAGAGTTAGTGAAAAGTGGTGCAACTTTTTCTTCAGAACTTTTTCTTCAACTAAATGAGTTATCTTTATCTGCACCTGGCAATAACTGAGTTCACATTGGTCTAAACTTAACCACAAAAATAGTCCAAAATAAGAACCAGCATATTTATGTCAGTACTGGCAAAATAATTCAGTAATTTCTATTTGTGACCCAACTATTTTAAGCCCTGCATGCATAACCCCAAGCAAATAAGCTATAAATCATTCAAGTTTTGAAAATCCATGAATAGACCCTAGAGAAGACACCAACTAGCATCTGTAAGGCCCCTCAGTTTTTAGTTCCTCAAAATTACAGGGCAGAGAGCACGGCCTCTGCAACACCGCTGAGACGTCCAGACTGCAGGGATCTGGTTTTGGAGAGCTCAATGTTGGCACTGTTTCCTGCACACACCCCTACAAATAAAACCACCAGCTGTGCAATTGTGGAGGAACACCATCAGAATGAGAAATGAGCGTGGAGTGTCAGAATCTTTTTTCTATGTCCTCATGGTAAGTGCACCACACCTTTCTTTTTCACAACTCATGCATGCTTGCACTTCTCTTCTCAGCTCCTCGGCCAGTAGAGACAGACAGTAGCCGCAAACCCTTCCCCGAAAGCAGCCACACCAAAGGTACGTCATAATGTTGACATCCGTCCTTCAAACAGGGGAAGCTCATTGTAGGCCTGCATCATAAAATGTATGTTTTTTGTACATGAATTCTGAGGTTTCATCAAGAGGCATTGGCAACAGTATGTATTTTTCAGTATATATAAAAAAAAAATTCCAATCAGCCAGTTCAACTTGTCATACCAAGAGACGTGAAAAAAACTATTTTTTTGCACCAAAACAATCTTGGGCACTGATTGGTCCTTACTGTATGTTTAATTCTGAGGAAGCCTTTGCCAAAAGCAAGTGAACATTATTATATATATTATGTACAGCTTGCTAGGTGCTAGTCTCCTTCCACAAGCTACATTGAAGATGAAAAATGAAAAAACGTTACAAAGCTGATACAAGCAAATTATAGAACAATTTTTTATTGCATAAAAACAGAATTGTTTTTTATTACCAGCCAATAACGCACAATGTGCAACAGTTAGTCGCATTACTTTGCTTGCAAATCTGCATGGAACTGAGCTCTAAACTGATGCACATTAAAAATATTGTCTATCAAAAGGGGGTCCCACACCTTAAGACAGTTTGTCCAATCAGCATTTATCAGCCCAGCGTCCTGCTCCGCCCACTGCTCCATTCACTCCCAGAGAAGCTGATCTTCCCTGGAAGTGATGATTTCACTGCATTTATCCAATAAACGTTCAGCTTCACTGCAGTAAAAAAGCTGTGCTCTACTGCCTCATAGAAGTTCATTGTAGCTGCACTTCCATACATGTTAATGCACTTTGCTGTCACTAAAGTTAACTGAAGTTATCGCCTCAGACAATCTACGATAAATATTTGAATATGAACAAGCGCATCATAAAGCTGAACACGTTTCTAAAAGTAATATAAATACGACAGTGGATATTTGAGCATTTATTTTCTGGCATGTTAGAGGAAGCAGAGTTTCCCTTGTAGTCTAAGAGCAGTTGCCACTGGTTGGTTTGATTTTGGGGTGACTCTCTGTTCTTAAACTGATGAAACATAGTGTAATCCATAAAACATAAAACATAGAGTTTTTCAGTAGCAGGTACTATTGCATTAAATAAACCGTGAAAGAATGCTAAAATGCTAATACAGTCATAGATTTAGTTTTTTTTTTGGTTTTGTTAATGAGACTTTTTTAGATAATGGCTAATTACACAAGTGGGTAGGCCTATGCTGTGTTAATAGTATGTCTGCCACTGGCTATGTGAAGTTTAAAGGCCATGTAAACATACATTAGCTGTATTTTATGAAGTGTGCATCCCACTGATATGCCACATCCACCTCGTCATTTACAAATGACAGTATTTATTGTCATGTGCACAGTACAACAAGCAGTTACACCTTCCAATAGCCACAAAAAAAACACTGCAATAATTTACTGTTACTGCTGAGTAGGGCTGTAACAATGAATGAATTTGTATTGATAAAAAAGAGCATGATTCAATGAAAATCAATGTGTGTTTATTCCACACTTAATTACATTTTATTTTACTGTACATATTTTACCTAAAACTTTAAAACTTTATTAATTGTTTGCATGCGTGATGCAAATGTAGCAGATTGTGTGAATTATATTTCAGACTGACTGCAGAGCCCAGTATTAAATCCAATCACAAACTATATCGGAAAATATCAAATCATTGTCTAAAATAATTGATATAAAATGGAATCGAACATTTGTGATTTATATCCCTACTGCTGAGTAATGAGGCCATGTACTGATTACAGATTCACACAACGAGTATCAGGTTAATGAAAGGCAGTAGTTTAATCAAACAGAAAGAATAAGACAGAGAATGACATGAAGTGATTTGTTCAATATTGCAAATATAATAATAAATGTGAATCTATTGTGTAATTATGTAACTTTATTAGCAGCGTCTTTCTGAAATGCGCTGACAACGATCAGAGTAACGTCGTCCTCTGCCCCTCACACGCTCTGGTCGATATGGTAACGTTCTTTCCAGAATAAGTTTTCAGTGCTGTTGTGGCGATCTCAGGGTTTTCTGCCATGACTTTCATCCAGAATACCGGCAAAGTTGAGTCTCTAACATACTTACATGCTACGGATTGAGAAAATTTTTTGTACAGCCCGGTACCAGCCCGCAGACCGGTGGTTGGGGACCACTGCTCTAGAGATCAATGCTTCCTATCACTAACAACATGAAGAAATCTCAGACAAATCGAACTACTCTAGAATTGAATCCTTGTCATTCAGTTATTCAAACACATTTTGAAATTGACATTTTGAGATATTCAATGCTGCATGCTGTTGCTGTTGCTTGGACATTTGGTGCAGTGATGTAGTGATCTGTGTGATGTTGCTGTCACAGTGGAGACGGTGGAGGTGTGGAAGCCAGAAGCAAACCCTTTCGACTCAGGTGAGATGGCTTGCTTCTGTATGGTCTCTCTCGTTCAGCACTAAAATGAGGTGATACCAAGGATGAATACTGAAGCTGGGATTACAATGTGTTGTAGGGGTTGGTACTGTATGTTTATTGGACTGACTGACTGGCATGACTCAAACACAGGCAATCTGGAATTCTGTCTGCTTCGTTCTCCACAGGGTTCACCTCCTCACGAGAACAAGACTCTTTACCCAGAGCTCCTGAGCCTGTGTCTCAGGGAGACCCTAGTAGGTTCACTCGTTTCCTTATTACCTCCTCGCCATTTACACACTCCATTTTTATCTGTTTTATATAGACAAGCATGTACCTCTCATTGCAGACTGTAAAGTTGACATTGCCTTCCTCATGGATGGCAGCTGGAGCATTGGGAAACGGCGCTTTAAGATACAGAAAGACTTCCTGGCAGAGGTTTCCCAGGTCATCAATGTGGGTGTGGCTGGCCCTATGATGGGCATTATCCAATATGGGTAACTTACCATCTCCTTCATCTACCACATCAGTATCGTGATTAATAAATTTGATCATTTAGAAAGAATATGATTCTTATAGAGGTGCTTTTAATTTTTAATTTCTGCTTTACAAGGGATGACCCAGTAACAGAGTTTAGCCTGCGGCAGTATTCTAACACCAAAGACCTGAAACCTGCCATTGACAAGATTGTCCAAAAGGGAGGTCTCTCAAATGTGGGTAAGTTCTGGTTCCAGTTCATAAGAAGTATTCCAGCACCATTGCTTACTGTAGCCCATGGTTCTTAAAGTCACTCTCTGCTCTAGCCCAAGTACAGTTCTACAGTTCCCAACGCCCACAGTAAAAACACCTTATCTGACATTTCATTCCAATTTAAACAAAATATACCGTATTTTGCGCAAAATAAAGTGCACTTAAAAGCCTTTAATTTTCTCAAAAATCCACGTTGCGCCTTTAAATTTTAAATTCCGTATTTTTCTCTGGATTCAAACTGGGTCTCAATAACGCACAAGCCACTTTATTATGAGAGCAAAAAAGTCACAATTATCACTTTTTTGCTTCCTTAACCATACTTACACATGCAAGTCTGAAATTAAATCTAAAACTAAAATGGAAACTATTGAGTAAATTACAGGGCTGCTGCTGCACACTGGTCAGATCTCTTAAGAACTTGGCCACCCTGGGAATTAAAACAGACTCTTTAACTAAAACTTTAATTAAAATCTGATTTCAATCTGAATAATTTGTCAATTGATGGCCTCTTTTTCTGCATGTTTGTTCTAACAGAACACAAGGTTTAAAACGTAATCATTTTCCCCAAACTTCCTTGATGACTTTAGTAAAGCACAGAGATTGTATAACTCAGACAATTGTTTAGTGTCTGATCTTAATCTTTCTTTTAATCAGAATCAGAATAAATGTTAAAATTGCTCATACAGTGACTACACATGGAGACATTACATAAATGCACTAACACACTGAGTAAGATAAAAATATAGATAAAAGTGTAGATAAAAATGCCAGAGAATAAACAGGGTAAGATGGTAAGTGAGAGTGAAAAGATACTGATTTAGAAACTGTAATTTGTAATGAATACAGTAAGGTAATATAAACAGAATAAATAATAAGGCATTAGCAGAGTAGATATTGCACATGAAGTGTCATGCTACCTCTGCATTGTCTTGCTGCTTGCATTCAGGATTTTAATCATTTTTCAGTTGTTACTGGTAAAAACGCAGTGCCATAACTAAACCTGGAGAGCTGTGGCTGAATTCTACTCTCTGTATCTTTGCTGCCCCTCTGTGGCTGTTTAGGGAAGGCCCTCTCTTACATCAACAAGCACTACTTCAGTGACGCTAATGGAAATCGAGGGGGGGCACCCAATGTTGCAGTGGTCTTGGTGGACGGTTGGCCAACTGACAAGGTGGAGGAAGCCTCGCGCTTGGCAAGAGAGTCTGGTATCAACATCTTCTTTGTTACCATTGAGGGTCCTGATGACAACGAGAAACACAACGTAGTGGAGGCTAACTTTGTAGACAAGGTAATCCATCAAGGATACAGAAATCAGAATCATGTGGTGCAAGTTCATGCTGTCTTCTTGTAATTATGTTTTTTAACGTTCTTTTCATAAGACAGAAACGTTTTGTCTTTACCTGCTTTAAAAAAAAAAAATTTAAAGACTTTATTAAGGAACAGTATACAGAAAATGTATACAAGTTGAACAAAATTAACATATGCCAGGGGGTGTAAAATAAAAAGTTACATACATTCAAAAAATGTGTAATTAGAACAAATAGTAATAGTTTTCATAGCCTTTTTATTAAGTGATCCACGTATCAATTTTATGTAAGATAAAGTATCGTTATAATAGTGTTTAAAATTAGGCTTTTGGCTACTGTATTTGCATTTGTGAAAATAAAATTTAGCTAAGATAACTAACAAATGTATTATAAAATAAACATCTTTTTTTTGCCTTTGAAAGAAACAAAATACAACATTTTTCCATTTCAAAGTAAAGTCTTTGTAGAGATGTCCAGTAATGAATCTGCTGAAGTAATTCCAAAACGTTCTAGCATGTGAACAGATCCAGAAGAGGTGCTGCACAGTCTCAAGATGGCTTCTGCAAAATCCACAGTTCCCATTCATGACCCTTTTGAACTTTGTCATATAATGATTAGCAGGATAATATTTATGAAGTATTTTAAATGAAACTTCTTTTACTTTATTCGTTACCAAATACTTGTTAGGAATTGTCCAAACTTTTCCAATTAATGTCACTGACAAAGGAATTCCAATAAGAAATCACATGTGGAACAGTACAAATATTTTTGTTGTTACCTGCTTGACATGTTTCGACTACAGGAAGTAGTGGAACCATGTCAAGCAGGGAACAACAAAACGTTTCTGTCTCATGAAAAGAACGTTAAAAACCAGAATCAGCTGATTTGTAATCTCTAATATGACAAAGAAAGTAGCTTTATGGAAAAGCAGAGATCACAGTATTCCTATCTACACTACTGCCTCCAAACACCAGTATAATAAGCTGTAAATGTAAATAATGACCATTTGATATAATTTATGTTTGTACATTATGATTCATTTTACATTTACTTTGGCATAATTTTTGGTAAAGAATTAATTTAAGCAACAAAAAATCTGAGGAGCCGTTTAGTGAGCTGAGCCATAAGAGCAGATTCTGTTAAAAGAGCCAGAATTCCCATCATTAGTTGCTGTACATCTGACCCGGTTTCTTTTTATGGCCAACCATCAAAACTTCAAGATTTTCACTTTAGTTATATATATAACAAATCAATACTACTGTATATCATATATGTTGATACATATGCTATAACATGATATATGTTGACCAAGAAGAAACAGTAACTTAGTAGTAGGAGCATGTACATATATTTAATGTTTTTATGTATTTGTATGTAAAAATGTATTCAAACCAGTTCAAACCAGTAATGTGTAACCTTGGATTCGCATCAATTGGCCACTTTGATACATCAGCACCTATTACAACTTGCCAACACCACTCCACTGTTGGGCTGATCTAAGAGCCAGTAGAACACACTTCTGTCTCATTTGTTCCATTAACGTGTGTATGTTTGAATGAAATGACAATTTGTAACTTAAACTGTCCGTCTAACTGCACATTTCTTCCAGGCTGTATGCAGGACCAACGGGTTCTTCTCCCTGCCCGTTGCCAGCTGGTTCGCCCTACGCAAGGCCGTGCAGCCCCTGGTGAAGCGTGTATGCGACACGGACCGGCTGGTGTGCAGCAAAACGTGCCTGAATGCCAACGACATTGCTTTTGTCATTGACGGCTCCAGCAGTGTTGGTACAGGCAACTTCCGCACAGTGCTGCAGTTTGTGGCCAATGTCACACGAGAGTTTGAGATCTCCGACACAGACACGCGTGTGGGCGCTGTGCAGTACACGTACGAACAGCGGCTCGAGTTCGCCTTCGGGCAGCACAACACCAAGGCCGATGTGCTGAATGCCATCAAACGCATCAACTACTGGAGCGGCGGTACGAGCACAGGAGCCGCCATCACGTATGCAGCTGAGCAGCTCTTCAGCAAGTCCAAACCCAACAAGCGGAAGATCATGATTGTTATTACAGATGGACGCTCCTATGATGATGTACGGGCCCCCGCTCTGACAGTACATCGCTCAGGTAAGTATTAAAGGAAAAGACTTATGGGGCAGCTTTGCTGTTTTCTTTTATAATAATGTATAACTGAATGCAGGTGTAATAGCCAGTGGAACAAAATCTTGTTGTTAAAATTGTGAAAAGTGAGTAAAATGGTTATCTGTTAAAATTGGGCAAAGGGGCTTGACAATGATTCCTACAACTTACCAAAGAACCAGCTGTCAATAGACCATCAACATGGCCACAAATCCAGACATTTAATTCACGAAGATCGCAGTCAAGTCCAGCAACCTTTTTTTATTTAATTTTAGATCATCATTTGTTTTACTTCCAGTTTCACAGTTTTTCTACTTGAGGCAGCCGTCTTACAAAATTTTTTTACCACTCAGTCTCAAAGACATTTTTTTTACGTTTTGCCAAGTCACGAAGATCGCAGTCAAGTCCAACAACCTTTAAAAAAAATTTAAGCAGATCATCATTTGTTTTACTCCCAATTTCACAGTTTTTCTACTTGAGGCAGCCATGTTACAAAATGTTTTACCACTCAGTCTCTCTGAGGGGGAGTGTTCGTAGTCAAGATAACAGATATTACGCAGATTCGTCAATGTTAATAATCTGCATTGATGCATCGCTGAGTCCAGTAACAGCACAAGCATTTATTCTTCAAGCAGCCAACAGCAAAAAAGCTTGCACATGGTCTTCTAACGTGTGGGAATATTTTATTCATAATGCTGATTATATGGCAGTTAGCAGACTATGCAAGCTGTAGTTAGCATGTCAAGCTAGCGCTAAAGCGATACAAAAAAAACCTTGAGCAGTTTGTGAAGCTGGCTACAAAATATTACATAAGATTAAAATTATCATATTAAAAGCTAATGTTATGCTAAAATGCCCCTTAAGCATGTGAGATCATGTTAACAAACTCCTGTTAGCTTTTTACCATCTGTTAGCATGTAAGCATGTTGTGACCACTCATCTGGACCAACCTTTAGCAATTTCTTCCCAGGTTTAAAGTTAGTAGATAAATTAACTGCAATTGACTGGTTCCTACACAGGTTGGGAGTTTTTTCATGTCATCTAAACTGACTAAGTGCTTTAACTGTTTAACCAGGGGTCATCGCCTACTCCATCGGCATCGCCTGGGCTGCCCAGGATGAGCTGGAGTACATAGCCACAGATCCAGACAGAGACCACTCCTTCTTTGTGGACGAGTTTGATAACCTCTATAAATATGTGCCAAAGATTATCCACAACATCTGCCAGGAGTTCAACTCTCAGCCACGGAACTAAACCATGTTAGGAACAGGATTTTGGATTAGATAGGACGGGATGGGTTTGGTCATCTGTCTCCAAGTGGGGATAGAATAGCAGTCATAATGGCATTTACCTTTTGTAATCTCAGTTCCCTTATTTTTGGCTCTAAGGCCTTACTGGGGGAAGACTTGGGATGGATTTTTTCTGCTCAAGTTAAAGTTTATCTTCTGGCCAAGATGTTTGGCAGGGGGGCTAAAATGTAAGCTTTGATTTTAAAGTTTTCAGAGGAAGCTGTGCAGAATGCATGGCTCCACTGAGTGCATGCTGAGTAGGTGACTGAGTTGCTCGGGGTGTGAGAGCTTGGCTGCTGTATACAACACAACATTTGATATGTTTAAATAGTAAGTATAGTGCTAATATATCTTTTACACCTCTCAGATAAAGACATATGGCACCACTTTTGCTAGCTTTGTATTTCACATAGATAAAAGTGCTATATCATTTGTCATTTTTATCAAACAGCTTGCCTTATTAAAACAAGTCTTTTAACAGATGGCACTTTGTGTTACAGTATAAGAAAAGCCATGTCCACAATATGTTTTAACCCTTTAATGCTTTATGTAAAGTATTAAAATTGAGGGTTTTTAAATGTTTTTTGTAATATAAGTGGCTACACATGTAATGTTTCCACTAACAAATTACATTGATTATAATATTGTGTGCAAATTAAAATATTGATATCAATGCAAGACATCCCCCAGCTTTGACCATTTGGTTTAAGGAATGACTGAAAGGTGACACCAGCCCATAATCAATTTGACAACAGATATCAAGCATTTACAAATGCCACATTACAATTGTACTATTCAATTGTTGATATAAAAAACAAATCATTTTCATGTCTTTTTGTTTGTTTGTTTTTTTCCATGGTCAGGTATTTAATGCTCTTCTTTTTGTAATTTGTGTCCTATTTGTACATACATATGCACATTAAAATGAAACTTTTACCATTTTGATTTTATAAGTTGCAGAGATAATTGATCCCTATTTTAACACTATTTGTAATAAAATGTGGTATTGAAAACCTGCAAATGGTCTGTGGTTGATGTCTAAATGTTTAAGAGTGAATAAAACTTAAAAAGTCAATTAATACACACACTGAATTGCCACTAGAATAAAACCACTTACAGGCTGGTAATTATTTAGATTATTTTGTAACAGTGGCACCTGCCAAACTAATCAGAATCAAGAAAAATGGT
This sequence comes from Lepidarchus adonis, assembly GCA_037576955.1. Taxonomy (NCBI): domain Eukaryota; kingdom Metazoa; phylum Chordata; class Actinopteri; order Characiformes; family Lepidarchidae; genus Lepidarchus; species Lepidarchus adonis. Next base: position 3,651,038 of record JBBIGC010000082.1, on the reverse strand, counting down.
CAAGCGTGAGGATATGAGCTAAATGACTGGTTCAGAGCATCTCCAAAACAGCAAGTTGGAGCATACAGAGCACGTGTAGTTGTCATTCAGAGTGCCCATGTTGGCCCCTGTCCACTGATGGAGCCAGATAGCATGTCATGTTTTATCGCAAAACTCTACATCAAAATCAAAATCTGCTTTATTGGTGAAGTATGTTAGCAGATTTACTTCCACCCATGATGTAATTCTATATCTATATATCTATATTCAGTATACAAAATAGATTACACAATATGCAAACAATATGTATTGAATGTGTACTTTGTACTCCTTTTGTTCATTGCAGTCTATGTTGAATTAGCTGGTTGACCACAACCTTACATAATGAGCCTACAGTGGACGTTAATAGGCTCACAACTCAGTGACCTATTTTGCTTGCTCCAAAGTTCACCCAGTTAATAACAACAGAAGCTTTGCTTTTGTCCTTGAAATGTTAGCTTAGCCACCTTACTAGCCCCCTGTGCCTCTAAAGTGTAAACAACATGTTGTTTATAAGTTTTAGCTTTAGCTCAGCGCTAGCAGTCTCTCTCTGTTCTTTCCTGGAATGTCAACAAAAAAACAAACACCTCGCTAGCTATTTGGGTCCTGTGTGCTTTTTCTAGGAAGTTATAAAAACTGGCTCCTCTCTTCCCAGTGTCCTTTCCTCAGAGATTAGACAAGATGCACTTCACATCTGAAGGAGTGCCTGGATGAAGCCAAGGACAATGCATTCTCACTGGCAATCCATGTTTTTTGTGTGAGAGGAGGTTCTGTCCTCCAACACCTGCATTGTTGGCATCAATAACTTTTATTTTTCATCTTACACAGTTGCTAAGAGGAACTCTTGGTTGTTGAGTGTGTGCACAAGGATTGAAGAGTCAGAGTATTTGTAAAGCTTTGAAATTGGCACCAGCTGATATTTACTAATGACATCTGTTACCATGAATCAAATCTAACAAGCTGGTTAATGCCTAAAACCTTGTAAAAAAGAATCTGAGACTTTTGAACTCTTAGGGAGCCCAAGCATATGCATGGTGCAGTACAGTTTTTATTTGTGTTCAATTTATGGCATAAAAAGTAACCATGTGTCAGTATTTGCTGAAAATATTGTGTATTTCCTAGAGACTGTGTTAACATCTTTTCAATTACAAAATCACCAAAATCTGTTTATCAAGGGGTGCCCAAACTTTTGGATAAGACTGTATGTAGGAGCCGGAGTGTGAGAATGATTTCCTATGCAGCTGGAAGCAGCCTCTTGGGCTGGGCAGGGGAAGGGAAAAGGTCCCAAGAAACTTTAGGAATGTTATTTACAGTCTAACAAAAAGGGCTCTTTTATGAAGTATGCAATGGGAGTCATGGTTGCCTGAGCAGTAGGCCAGTGGCAGAGGACAGAGGAGGAGAGAAATACTTGCCCAAAAGTATGCAAAGTACAAAATAAAATTCACTCCAGTTCAAGTATAAAAGTATGCAACCATGTTAATCTAATGAATGACACTTGAAAACCAGATGCACTTTGTTAATTGAAGTAATTTCTGTTAAACATGAATCTAACCAATAAAAGCATTTATTCCATAGTGAAGTTACTCCAAACAGAAAAGACCCCCTAATCATTCTCTACTTTACTCCAAACAGAGAAGACCCCTAATCATTCTCTACTTTACTCCAAACAGAGACGCCCCCTAATCATTTCTCTACTTTACTCCAAACAGAGAAGCCACCTAATCATTTCTCTACTTTACTCCAAACAGAGAAGACCCCTAATAACTTCTCTACTTTACTCCAAACAGAGAAAACCCATAATCATTCTCTACTTTACTCCAAACAGAGAAGACCCCTAATCATTCTCTACTTTACTCCAAACAGAGAAGACCCCTAATAACTTCTCTACTTTACTCCAAACAGAGAAGACCCCTAATCATTCTCTACTTTACTCCAAACAGAGAAGCCCCCTAATCATTCTCTACTTTACTCCAAACAGAGAAGACCCCTAACACTTCTCTACTTTACTCCAAACAAAGAAGCC
>JBBIGC010000082.1:3633529-3648897 GCA_037576955.1 Lepidarchus adonis | reverse complement strand
CGCAGGGACCTTTGATGGAATTGTTCCAAAGCTCTTAGGTGTCTGCTGTACGTGGTCCATGTTTCTGCTCCATACAGTAGGGAAGGGAGGACTACAGCTTTATAGACCAAGAGTTTTGTTTGGGTCCTCAGGTCTTTGTAAACTGTTCACAGGTGCCAGAAGTTTGTTGACCCCATTTAACTCAGCAGTTCTCAGAAACCATGGTTATACAACAAAATATTAGATCTGTGATACAAAAGGAAGCCAAATCTTTTTTAAACAGTGAATGATTGTAAAGAAGAATACAGACACTGCTATTTTTTGAACAGCCTAATATTCTTTTTCTTAAATTTTTATAAAGGATTAACACAAATTTGATCATGTTTTTGTGTGTATACAGTAGAAATAAAAGCTATTATAAGGATTTTGGGCTTTACTCACTTTTTTATACACACTGCTAGTGCTATTATTATGAAAACTGGTGTATGAAAGATATACTCTGGCTGAAGTAAAGTTAATATATAAATATGTTTAATAAACTGCCTCTGTATTAGTCATTAGTTATCGTTAACAGTACAGAATTCATTCATTAACATATTGTAATCAGAATGATTTATGAATTTAAAACATTGTGAACATTTTTGACAATTATTTTGACATTATTATTATTATTATTATTATTATTATTATTATTATTATTATTAAACCACCCCCACCTGTGTGTTTGTAACATGCCTTCTGCTTCTAAGATTTGCTCATTTGCTCACAAATTGTGTAAATCTGCCACAAAATATAAACTTTTCATGGGTATTTTTTTCTGTGATATATCATTGTCTTGCAATACAGTATATTGATTTTCACAAAATCCCTGTATCATGATATTATTTTTATCGTGAGCTTTGTATCATGTATCATATTGTGAGAGACACTGTGATTCCCACCTCTAATGCAGAGATATACACACTTGATAGTCAAACTGTATGAGTAAGAAAAATGTACAAGAATGAGAAACCAATGTTTACAGTCGTAAATGAAATAAAAATTGTACCTTTATACATGAGTGCTTAAAATGACATTCATTCTCTCTCTCTCTCTCTCTCTGTCTCTCTCTCTCTCTCTCTCTGCAGACGGTTGTAGTAATGCGTAACTTAGGAGAGTGAAGCCACTTCAAGAGACTTTAGGATTATCTTGTGGTCCTACTCAAAAACAGCCAATTAAAGGAACCATTTCCCTATATCTACCATGTAACACTGTACTAATTCAACCACACATAAAGAAATGTATCTTGTTAAATTAGCTTTTCAAATTTTTATTCAGTAAACATAACAAAACAAGTATAACACATTCCGTGTGCATGCATGCATTTGTTTACAAATATCCCCTCCCCCAATTTAATGATCAAACAGTATTAACTATATATTCAAATGAATATGTGCCTATATGAACAGTTTTTTTGTTTGTTTGTTTGTTTGTTTGTTTGTTTGTTTGTTTGTTTGTTTGTTTTTTTTTAACCAATTTTTACCATTCATGTCATTTTATTTGACTATTATATGAACAAGGCAATCATATCATCTTTTCAATGCCCATTAGTGTCCAAACACTGACAAAACATGCAAGATGCCAGTCGGATATCTGGGCCATTGTAAAATGAAAGTGTAAATTTAAATGTGAAAAATAAACATTTTGTTTATAAAACCGTTGTCAAATTTGTGTAGCATACCATCAGTAGTCTCTCAACAGTGAATGTAACTAAATTAATTGACAAGTGCATTGAAACTAACTTGATGCCCAGTTTGCAACAAACCAGTACTAAAATTGTTACACAAACAGGTCTAGAAGTGCTGTAAAGTGTTTAAAGTTTAAAATATGTAACGTGGGAAGGAAGGTGTGCCAGACATATATCTTCCAATAATAGCCCCAGTGTTTATTCAAAAAATTATTGGGACGTTCCGGTGTTTAATAGAGACAGGCGTTTGTTGGAGAAGGACTATTATTCTTTTCACAGACGGAATGGTGATGGTATTTACTGCACAAAATGTCCTGCAGCTGCTTCACATTTATTTTGACAGAATATAAAACATCACGATTAAAATCATCCCTCTGTCTGTTCGGCGGTGATACTTGTCTGTGATTGGCTGGGAGTGGTTTAGCACAGAATGCAGCGATAAGCTGCTTAATATCCGTCAATAACCCTCAGATATCATAACAGAAATGAGTAATTACACACATTACACTCATATAACTGTCTTCAGAAATCAGAGGTTTGTTTTAAGCTGTTTTAATACCTTTTCGGGAATAAATTCTGTTAAAACACGGAGGTAGAAAGTGAAAGCTCGGAGGCGTGTGCCCATGAAAGTTGTCGCGGGGGGCGAGATGTAGGGGAGTTATCCAGCTTCTATTCTATTTGTCGCGACATCTCTTCAAACCTGCTGTTTATTGGAAACGGGCTATTATTTGAAGATATACAGTCCTGCAGTATGGTGGTTATGTTGCCACCTTACACAAAGGGCATGTTCTGAAGTTCATACATAAACTTGTAAGCACAGTCTGTCTGGAAATCAGTAACTGTAAGATCCAAGATGGTGGATCTCTCTCATTGTGTCAGTCCGATGAATCCAGTGGACCTTGTATGGTCAGCTTCGGGTCATCCTGTTTGGTATCAATTTTAGCTTAAGCTAATGGCACTTTCTGTGGGACAGAACATAAATATGTAGGCAGGATTTCAGACTAGAATTTGATCTGAACTCAACCCCAACTGGATCCATTCCAATGTTACATAGTTTTCTACTTCTTAAAGGTAGTGGAACTTTCTTTTTACCTGTTTTTGTGGAAATTGAGGCATCTAATACCAAGACTAGGAACACTAGACTGTAGGGTCATTTCTGGAAACTGCTGAACAGTTCTTTTACACATCCACCCCAGCTGCAGTCCTCAGACGGTTCTCAAGTTGGCCTTCACAGCTCCTCTGGTGCACACGCATGTGCTCTGTGACCCTGTATTGTCTGGAAAATGTCATCGAGCACTGGGGACAGGAGTAGGGTCTCACTCCCAGATGAGAGCGCATGTGTCTGTTCAGAGAACCACGTTGGCTGAATGCACGATCACACATGGAGCACTGGAATGGATGGGTTGTTGAGCGTTCACAAGGAGATTTGGGTGGCTGACTGGTTGAAAGTGATATCTCTGTGATATCTATAGTCTCTAAAACTGTGGAGCTGTCTTTTGCAGTGGTATTTGGGACTGAGCATGCTCTGTCACTGTCTGAGTCACTTGAATCTGCCGTAGAGTGGTGATATTCCAGTAGGCACTGGCAGTGCAACTGTCCTTGATAGGCGTAATCCTTCCTCGGTTTAGAGAATTCCGAGTTTTTAATGTGATCAGCTCTTTGCAGTTCATCTTCAATCACAGTTTTTTCAGCTGCGAATATTTTGCCTGCCTTGCCCTCAAACAATTTCTGTTCATAAGGTTGAGCGATTTCCATCCATGCATCTGGATCTGAAGTACTTTTTTCACAATGCATTTCATTGCTGCTAGAAGTTTCCAAACATAGGGGAGCTTGACTTTCGGGACAGTTTTCTGCAGAAAACTGACCACAGAGGTGAGACCTGTCCTTAAGGTTGTTGATGCTACTGTATGAGCTCTTATCATTAAAGGTATCAGTAAGAATTTCTACAAGGTGTTCTCCTTTCCCTGAATCAAAAAGATTAAAGGAGTGGATGGCGCCCATATCGGAAACACGTCTAATATCCCCAATGCCATCACATCTGTGATTCTGTGGACTATGTTCAGTTTCTGAAGACATATCTTTAATCAAAGTATGACTGCTATTTACACATTGATCTTTGCTGTCTGCTTCAAAATGCAATTCTCTGTTCAGAGACGGTGTGGATTTAAATTCACTGTCACTGGAGCTACTGAAGTGGTTTTCAGTCTTCTGAGGTACACTTGGTGGGTCATTTGGAGCATTCTCCGAAAGGGTGGCAAGGAACTTGTCTTGTTTGTGTTGTGCTGGCTCAAAAAATTGGTCCAGCAAAGAAGTATCTAGTCCTTGGGTGGTTTGAGGGTACCCGTGATGAGGCACATCTTTGGCCTGTTCGTTGGCTTCTGCACCCTCAATGCTGAAGGAGGCGCTACTGTCACGACAGCGGGTTTGTAGAGGGAATTTGTTGTTTCCTGCCGTCCTCACATGGCATATGACTGGAACAACCTCGCAGCTTGGAGCAGAAGACGCAGGTGGGTCTGAGCCATATGGGTAATAGGATGGAGAGGCCAGAGGGGTCCCATCTAGAGATTGCGTCTTTACAAATCTCCTCTTCTGGCTGAGTTTATCTTGAACTGTAGAACAAGTGAAGACATCATAAGAACATGCTGCTATTGCCCGAAGAGTAGAAATAAAAACTTTAAAGCAAACTCAAACAGAGAACAGACAGTCACAAACTATTAGGCTGTTCTGCTTTTATAAAGACTTTATCATATGTGTTATTTAGCTTGTAGCCTTTTGCAGAAAGTTTGTATTTGGTCAGAGATATCTTCTGAATGCTCTTTCACTTTGACTGCCTGAACATTAGCACTTAAAATTATTTTCTTTTTTTAATTGTATCTAATTCAATACATTTACAACGTTTACATTTTTTTCGTGTAGCTTGGAAGTCGCAGCCAAATGTAAATGTAAATGTCAAATTTAAATATTCATGTCTTAACAAAGAATTTCACATTCTACAAAGCTCTTATTTTAAAAGAAGTGACAGCTGATGCACTTCAAGGAAGCCTTCACCCAGATTTTCAGGGCATGGCCTAATCCATCATTATCTGTCTCTTAAAACAGTCTAACCACTCCCTATTAACGCTGTGTCCTTCATTCTACTATGGGTGCTTAGAAATTCCATTACGCTAGCAGTGCTGAACCTTGGTCCTGGAGCACCACTTCCATGCATGCTGTGGTGTTTTCCCAGCTCAGTTTAGGAAAGGTTTGCTAATAAGTTTATTCATTACATCAGAGGTGTTGAGAGCAGGGCATAGACTGAACTGTGCAAAGCAGAATATTCAGACTTCAGAATTTAGCTGAACACAACAGTGCTAACTAAATACATTTAAATAAATACAACTTCAAATTCAACTCAATAAAAAGTACAATCAAACAACCAAAACAAGCTAGCAAGTGCTACTGTTAGCCAGTTAGCTTGTTCGCTGTTTTTTTTTCTCCCATTTATTTAAAAAGTAAAAACAAACAACCAAAACAAGCTAGCAAACGCTACTGTTAGCCAGTTAGCTTGTTCGCTATTTTTTTTTTTCTCCCATTTATTTACATTTACATTTATTTATTTGACTGACACTTTTGTCCAAAGCAACTTCCAGGTAAAGAAGCAATCAAGCATTCATTCAGACATGACAGCTTTGACGTGAGAGCTACAAAGTTTAACACTTTCCTTTTACTCATAGAATATAGTGCAAGTGCTACAACAGTCCAGATGGTAAGAGCTACAGTGTTACTAATTGAGAGGCTAGAAAGAATAACACAATCAATTTTAATCATTAAGTGATTATTAGCATGTCTATACAAACGGCAAGTGCTACAGCATGAACAACATGAACTATTACTTTCTAGTAGAGCTAAAAGAGTCCAGGACATGCCTTGCTGTCTTTAAGTGCTTCAAATAAGTACAGTTTTTCCCCTCCTCGTTTATTTTACCATGTGTAATCTTGTAAATATGGTAATTCGGATCTCAAAACTATATCATGTGGTGCATAATGATTCAAGATGTTTATTTATCACATGCCTTGATATACACGTACAACAAGCAGTGAAATGCATCACTGTTACCAATATCACTGTATGTCTACTGCACTGTGCTGTACCATACCTCATTTTCACTGCAGTTATTAGGCTAAGTGACTTGCTAAATTGAATGACAAAAAAAATTACATGAAAGTTTATATTGCATGCTGTGAAAAAGTTATTCATAGATAATGCAAGTATTAAGAATGGATTTATTTTTGTAATTCAATGTATTATGTTACTAATTACATTCAAATTCAGCTTAAAATTCTTTATCTTGTTATTAGATCATGTCAACTGCCCCTGGGTATTAACATTTTTTTAGTCTTTCAAGAAAATCTTGCCTTTCCTTTGCAGGGGCTTACTTAGTAACAGCTTGTAAAGGTTTCTCAGGCAAGAGACTTGCCTGATCCCATTCAAAGTGGCAGATTTTGCAGAGTTTATAAAGTCTGAAGGTTTGTGCCATTCCTTGCATACTTTTGAAATAAAAGGTGTGATACAATGCATCAAAATCTTAACCAATAAATATCTCAAAGATCTGTTAAATAATGCTTGAACAATGTGCAAAACTTAGGATGTCCATACACATTAAACCTAAAAATGTTTCATCAAAGTACCAAACGTTGCATAGTAACCTAATTAATACATTGGCAGACAAAATCTGAAAAGGCATTTTCTTATACTAGAGGGAAAAAACAATAGTTAATTAAAGAAAACTGCTGGCTGATTGTGACAAAACAAGAAAATATTGCTTGTGCTCAGAACATTTATTTATTTACTTCTACTGAATCATACAAAATCATTTGAAACATTATGCAAAAGTTACAGTACAGAAACTGTTACTCAGCCAACAACACTGACGCACTCCAGGAAAGCTTCTCTTGGCTTGTGTCGCCAGATTTTAAGGTCATGGTCTAATCCATCATTAGCTATCACTCAGACCAAGCAAATAAACTCCATATGAACAGCCATCCCTCTGAAACCTATCTGCTTATAAATCCTGCTACAGTATTCACTACTTATTGATCCCCATTATTTATTTTATGAAGGTGTAAAACATGAAGGAAGGGATTTTTATGATAAAGTTTGGCCAGTGATTTCCAACTCCAATTCCAAACTGTTCACATTTCAGTTATAAAACTTTTTTTTCGTGCAGTGAAATACTTGACATTGCATAAATGTATTTTTGCAGGCAGGTTCACATATGTTAAAAAGTGCTTGGTTTAATTCTGTGACAGACTGCGTACATGCAAACTTACACCTCTTATGTTATCGCTAGCTAAGCTTTTTGGCAGAAAATTACACCTTATGTTATTGCTAACTAAAGATTTTGGCAGAAAATTTCACCTAATGTTATTGCTAGCTAAGCTTTTTGGCAGAAAATTACACCATATGTTATTGCTAGCTAAGCTTTTTGGCAGAAAATTACACCATATGTTATTGCTAGCTAAGCTTTTTGGCAGAAAATTACACCTTTTATGTTATCGCTAGCTAAGCTTTTTGGCAGAAAATTACACATTTAAAGTTATTGCTAGCTAAGCTTTTTGGCAGAAAATTACACCTTTAAAGTTATTGCTAGCTAAGCTTTTTGGCAGAAAATTACACCTTTTATGTTATTGCTAGCTAAGCGTTTTGGCAGAAAATTACACCTTATGTCATTGCTAGCTAAGGATTTTGGCAGAAAATTACACCTTATGTTATTGCTAGCTAAGCTTTTTGGCAGAAAATTACACCTTTAAAGTTATTGCTAGCTAAGCTTTTGAGCAGAAAATTACACCTTTAAAGTTATTGCTAGCTACGCTTTTTGGCAGAAGATTACACCTTTAATTTAAGGGCTATCTTGTTCACTATATAATCTGATTTGCTTTATCTTAGTTCAGCCACAACTTTGAGAGCTTAGAAGTCTGCCTGGACAACGTTTAATTATCTGACACCATAACAGTTCCTATGTGAATTAATTCAGCTGTTCCACCACAGTTTTAGAGCAAACTTCTTATGTTTTTGCTTGATCCTATTCAACTCCTCCTCAGATGTCTTTACTTCTATAAGCTGTTACATCATGTGACATCTTTTTATGGTGTTAGACTGGATGTACTGGCATCTCATTAGGCAGACGAATCTAATTCATTTAAATTAATTAGGCCTTAATTAAGGCTTCGGTGGATTATTAACTTAATTAGATTATTAACTTAATCACTTGCTTTTTTGTTTGCTTACATTTATTCTTATGATAACTTGTGTTTTTGCTGTCACATACTGAGATAAATTTGAAGACTTTTGCACAGTAGCGTGTATCACATACTTGTCTAACCTTACTTCAGAAATCAAGGGATCATCCTTTGTTAGAGTAACAGTCTCTGCACTGCCGGAGATAAGAGGATTTTGTTGCATTGAGTCGTCTGATCGAGAGGTACTGATGCTGAGACAACCAATACAATTCCAACTCAATAGATATTCTGTAGTGTTCCATCATTCTAGAGAAAACACTTCAGCTGACTTCATACCCGTCTAGCTGATGCTTGACACTGGGCATGAGGAGCTTAGGCTCCTGTGTGGCTATTCCAGATCGTCCCATTCTTTGGGCATTGCTCTTCTAATGAGATTTGAAAGCTTGGGAGAGAGCCAGTGTCAATAATGGGCACAATATAAGTAAATTGTAACACATTTTGCCAAACGAGTTATCAGAGATGGTCTCAGTTGAGGGCTGAGGGTTCAAGATAACTGGAAGTAGATGGAACAGGAGGCAACAGTCATTATATTTTGATGGAAGATGTCATTTAGTATGATGAACCGTGTTTAGATTAAGAAATAGTGTCGGATAACCTTCAGATTGAACAAAACTTGCTTACCAGTGTTTGTTATCTTGGCCATAGCTTTTCTCCTACATCTAAGTGCCTGTTGCAGCTGATCCATTTGCAAGTGGAAAGCAGCGGAGAGCACAGACTCCTCCTGACTCCGTGGGGGCAGTGTACCTGTGTAAATGTAGTCCAGGAGGTTGTCCAGTGTCTCTGGAGTGAGGTAAGGAAGGTTCAAGTCCACAAGGGCACCGTGGTGTGGAAGAAGAGACGCAAGCACTGGGCTGAATGCTGCCAGAACGCTTTTATGGGCCAGGAAGATCCTCCCAGGGTGGATGTGGAGCTTAAGGACACAGTCACAGAACTGGCCCATTCCTCTCTGTGAGTTTAGCTCCCTCAGTAAAATAAAGCCATGGCTCAAGTTTGCTGTGGCCTTGCTGGCTAGCTATGGGGGAACCAACAGGAGTCATTAGTAGAGTACATGTTGAGTCACTTTAAATACAGTAATTAAATAAAACTTCAATTAAAGAAATGGTATTGAGGGGAAAAACAATGTTCCAAAGAGATTTTAAAAATAAAAAATAATATTGCCCAACTACAAGGTGAAATATAATCAGTATTCGTCATCATAAAGACAAAAAAAGTAAATAAATACAAGACACAAGGCCCTGTCACCATATATATATCAAGATACATCAAGACAAATAAATTACTTCTCTCATACACTGATGTAATCATTACTTACATTCATTCTGAGCGTCGCAGACACTTCGCAGGTGTGTCAGTAAATGACAATAAACGCACAGATATCCACCACTCCGGCGCTCATCCCGAAAACAGTTACACAAGATCAACGCGACTCCCACAAGTACAACTTATTCAAGTTCCTCCCACCCGTATTCCGACAAGCCCGCCCCCGCTGCTGGAATTGGCCTGTGGTGTCTCGCGCGTCCTGCACGCTTTCAAACAACGAGCTGCTTAATCACGAGATGCCAAACCCAACGACGCAATAATGCAAGACCAATCAAACCACAGGGTACAACTAGCCAATCCGGACACAGGAGCCACGAACGCAGCCAATCCCAACTCGACTTGCTTGCGAATGGGCTCAACAAGCCAATCCCAGCGGAGCAAGCGAGTCTGCTAACGCCTGCTAGCGAATTAGCCGCAGCGCCGAAGCCTGTGACGTGTCGTCTGTGAGGGTCCGCAACCATGTGTTTCCCCTCGTCATCGCAAGGGCGTATCGTGTTGCAGGTACACAGTACTCAGTAGCTCAGCGGATCTACTTTCCACAAACCGTCGCAATGGAAATAGCACTGGTTGAGAGTGCGTGAACTCCTGTATGTGTGTGTTTGAGTTTTTGATATTTATTTGAAATCAAATATTATAAATGAATGAGTAAACACAGAATATTGCATAACAGCTCAGGCCCAGTAGTTCAGTTCTGTTTTATTTATCATGTGTAAGGTAACACTGTGCCAACAGAGAAGTGAAATTTGTTGGACGAGAACCAATAAGAACATGTACATATTATTTTTTCAGTATTACTCACACGTGGAAAAACATGCAGCGCTCTAATGAATGTGTAACTGCAAAGTTACAGCCAGATTTGAGTAGCAGTCCATGAATATAAGGTTATCTAATGCTCATGCTTTCTTGGACTAGACACTCATGAATGCAGTCACACTCCATACCCAAAACAGTGTGCCTGGTAGGGGTGGGTCAGTGGGCCAGTGAAAGTAGTACCCTATTTACTCATGTGTACGTGCGTTTCCACTTGGAGGGTTCTCAATGCCAGATCCCACATACTAGTCAGCTGACAGGAAGTCCACTCCTGACAAGGCTGAACCAACTGTTCTTCACGTGGCTCCAAATTTGCCTCAGTCACTTGTGACAGTCAGCATGGGCAGCTCTTGGGCCTATTTTTAGCTGGCTAAACTGTATGTGCATGGAAGTCCATTGTAGCTTCAATGTACCAGCCAGTGAATGCAGCTGTTGGAAGCGGGCATTGTTTTGAACTGTTTGTGTAGTCTGTAAAGATCTTGATGTACTTCCTGAAATCTTAGGAACAAAATAGACAGGTGGTCCCCATTCACTGGGCTGCGGACCGCTACCGGGCCCTGGAGCAGTTCAAACCGGCCGTACAAAACATTTAAACTTTTTTTTTTAATACAATCTCAATCCGTAGCATTTAAGTATGTTAGAGACATAAACTTTGTCGATATTCTGGATGAAAGTCATGGCATGAAATCGCCCCAACAGCACTGAAAACTCATTCTGAAATGACCATTTACGCATTACCATAGCAACCACCTCGCATGAGGGGCAGAGGAGGACGTTACTCTGAACGTTGTTAGCGCATTTCAGAAAGACGCTGCTAATAAAGTTACATAATTACACAGTGGATTCACGTTTATTATTATATTTACAAAATAGCACAGTTTTTGTGTTGGTCGTATCATTTTATTTTGTTGTTTTTATCTGCGACACCTTAAATGCCGGTCTGCAAAAATATTTTCTTACATTAAAACCGTCCGTGGCGCGAAAAGGGTTGGGGACTGCTGAACTAGACTGAAGGTTAGCCTCAGTTCTGTTGAGTTAAGTTCAAGCACACATCCACTTAAGAGGGTCTTACAGCTGAGCCTGCTCTGTGGAAAACGAATCAGTCTGACACAGAAATGCATATTACACCGAATTACTGTTGATCACGTCACATTACTGCCAATGACAGTGTTATGTAACATACTATAACCAAGTTAGTCTGGCACTGTGCTGTGACTGATTTTTGACTCGTTTTGATTGGCTTTTGGAAGAAGTGTGCCAAGAACAACAGAGCAAGCTTCGTGGACTTTATCGGATAAGTAACAAGCACCTATGTGTAACTTTGCCAACTCCTTAATGAGCTTGGCACTGTTCAAGGGATCACATATGCAGAGTAGACCAAGATTTTAACAAGGCATGGCACATTTCTTCTTCTGTCAAGCTCCTAGACTAACTGCTTGACTTCTGCTTGACACATATTGATGTGACATCCTTTAGGAGTTGGACAACTTGTGCAACCTCTGTAGGGTCCAGATATAGCCTCAATTATACTAGCAATGACCAGCAGTCAGAATTAGGAGAGAAAAAATGTAAGTGGCCTCCACCTGTAAAACCATTAAAACCATTCCTGTTTGGGGGGTTGTCTCGTTGCTGCCCCTCAACAAACACCTGTTGTTCAACACCAAAGAAGCTGAAACTGACAACACTAGTTTAATTGCCTAGATGCTATAGTCTGATTAAAAAGTGTTTATTAAATATATATATATATATGTTATGCCTGGGACTATGCATGTTAAAGCACCGCTCCTCTAGGGGGCGCAGTTTCACTGTGATGCAGGGACTTGTTACGCAGGATGTGTTTTTTTAACAGCAGTAGCGTTAGTATTGCACATGTGCTCGCGCTCCAGCTCCTGAAAGCCTACCTGTAGTCTCTTTTCGAGCATCGTCTGTAAGTAATTATGAAGTGTTTACAGAGTAGTACAAGTTTTAAGGTTACAGTCTGTATTTGTTTAGTAAAAAACACACATTGTTCTGTTTGGTACAGCCAATTGGCCATTTATACTACTTGGTGGCTTACATGCTTAACGCTGTGATACATAAGCTATTATTAAGCATCTTTATGTTTTTATAGTTTATTGATGTGTTCCTGAAGCATTCTTCTGCCGGATGTTGGACGATAATAAAATCATCCGAAATACAAGTGTGTGTGGACCAGTTTAAGCTATCTGCTAAGTTGTTACGCAGCGAAGGCAGAATAATATATATATATATACTGAACAAAAATATAAACACAACACTTTCGGTTTTGCTCCCATTTTGCATGAGCTGAACTCAAAGATGTGAAACATTTTCTACAAACACAAAAGACTCATTACTCTCAAATATTGTTCACAAATCTAAATCTGTTTTAGTGAGCACTTGTCTTTTGCCGAGATAATCCATCCCACTTTACAGGTGTGGCATATAAAGGTGCTGATTAGGGCATGAATATTGCACAAATGTGCCTTAGACTGCCCACAATAAAAGAAATGTGCAGTTTGATCACACAGCACAATGCCACAGATGTCGCGACGTTTGAGGGAGCATGCAATTGGCTACTGACTGCAGGAATGTTACCAGAGCTGTTGCCCATGAAATTAATGTTCATTTCTCTACCCTAAGTGTCTCCAAAGGTGTTTCAGAGAATTTGGCAGTACATCCAACCAGCTTCACAACCGCAGACCACATGTAACCACACCAGCCCAGGACCTCTACATCCAACATGTTCACCTCTATGATCGTCTGAGACTAGCCACCCGGAAACAAACTGTCAGAAACCGTCTCAGTGAAGCTCATCTGCAGCTCATCGTTCTCATCGGGGTCTGGACCTGACTGCAGTTCATTGTCATATCCGAAATGAGTGGGCAAATGCTCACATTCAATGGTGTTTGGCACGTTGGAGAAGCGTCCTGTTCACGGATGAGTCCTGGTTTTCACTGTTCAGAGCAGATGGCAGTGTGTGTGTGTTTGCCCATTTCCTGATTTCTTTTTTTCCCATGTTTGTCACAATTAAATGTTTTAGATCATTAACAAATGTAAATATTATATTAAATATACCACTAGTAAACACAATATGCGCTTTTAAGTGAAGATTTTTATTATTAAAGGAGTAACTTGCAATGAGTCTTTTACAGCTGTGGAGGAATTTTGGCCCAAACTCATCTTTACAGAATTGTTGTAGTTCAGCCACATTGGAGGGTTTTCTAGCATGAATCGCTTTATAAGGTCAGTGCCACAGCATCTCAAGCTCTTCTGTACAAGCTTTCCACAAGGTTTAGGAGTGTGTTTTGGGGAATATTTGGCCATTCTATGGGAAGCACATTTGTGAGGTAAATTATTGACGTTTGATGAGGCTTGCAGTCGCTGCTCTAATTCATCCCGTAGGTTTTCTATTGGGTTGCGGTCAGGACTCTGTGCAGGCCAGTCAAATTCTTCCACACCAAACTCGCTCATCCATGTATTTATGGACCTTGCTTTGTTCACTGGTGCTCAGTCATGTTGGAACAGGAAGGTGTCATCCTCAAACTGTTTTCACAAAGTTGGGAGCATTCTGAAGCATTCAGAATTCCTTTCACTGGAACTAAGGGGCCAAGCCCAGCTCCTGAAAAACAACCCCAAACCATAATCCCCCCTCCACCAAACTTTACACTTGGCACAATGCAGTCAGACAACTGTTCTCCTGGTAACCACCAAACCTAGACTCGTCCATCAGATTCTTAGATGTAGAAGCATGAATCGTGACTCCAGAGAATGTGTCTCCACTTCCCTAGAGTCTAGTGGTGTTGTGCTTTACATTACTGCTTCCAATGTTTTGCATTAAACTTGGTGATGTATGGCTTGAATGCAACTGCTCGGCCATGGAAACCCATCCCATGTAGCTCTCTATGCGCGGTTCTTGAGCTAATCTGAAGGCCACATGATGGTGGTCTATAGAAATTGACTCTTCAGAAAGGTGCCAACCAACTGTGCATTATGCGCCTCAGCATCAGCTGACCCCGCTTGGTCGTTTTATGTGCCCGAACACTTTGTGGCTAAGTTGCTGTCATTACCAATCACTTCCGCTTTGTTATAATGCTACTGACAGTTGACTGTGGAATATTTGGACTGACAGCATCCTATCATGGTACCATGCTGGAATTCCATTCTTTCACAAATGTTTGTAGAATCAGTCTGCCTGTTATACACTTGTGGCCATGGAAGTAATAATAATAATAAATAATAAGTTATATTTGTATAGCACCCTTCACAAACTCAAGGTTACAAAAATCAATGAAGGAAAAAACACAAACAAAAAAACAAAGCATATTCACACATTGAAAAGAAATGTCTTTAAACCATGTTTAAATGATGATAGACATGAGCAGTCATGAAGAGCTTATGAAAGACAATTCCAAAGTTTGGAAGCCAAGGCACTGAACGACCTGCTTCCTAGAGTGAAAAGTCTGGTGCGTGGAACCAGAACAATGATAGCTGCGGCCATGTGAAGTGATTGGAACACCAGGATTTAATTATTTAAATGGGTGAGTGAATATTTTTGACAACATAGTATACATTTATTGTAAGGTCCTGTCATGTGTGCCTCATTCTCATGTATTTGGTTTGGTTTCCAGTAGGTATATGTTAGGTATATATTTACTCCTTATATTAAATAATACCTAAGCAACCATATACAGTTTAATACTCTGACACTACTATTGATACAAAATATCAAAGAAGTGACCTCCTCAGGTCAGAAAATTAGACTTTAAGTATATCTCACATATAGTCTCATTTCATCTTCTGTATAATTTGTCTGTATTTCTTGGCCTCTTCCCACTTAAATGGTGGGTCTACCATTGTATAGACTATGCTTGTGAATGCTTAGCCTGCGTTCTCACTCGTCCCGTGAGCATCGAAGAATTGTCTACTAATGGGAGGAAACTAACGTTTTAGTCCTTTTCCCCATCTTGAGATTTATCTGGCATATTTGCAGTTTTTGTACAGCGAGTGCCTATGTATTCACCAGCCCCAATGGGAAACATTATTTCATCCAAATCCATTAGGCAAATAAAGTATGTTTATGTATATAGCACATTTTCTTATACTTGAGCATTCAATGTGCTTACGTTAGTCCCTAGGACTTTTAAGTTCCTATTCTCTTCTCTCACTCTAAAATTTTCAAAATTTCAAAACATTTCAAGATAAAGAAAAATCTCTTAGAGTGAAATCAATAATTATACACTGCTCACAAAAATTAA
>JBBIGC010000082.1:3594231-3633429 GCA_037576955.1 Lepidarchus adonis | reverse complement strand
CCTCCCCCCCCCCCCCCCCCCCCCCCCACTGTATATGGGTTTCACTTTCTGAAAGGAATGTCAAAAAATAGAACTTTTTTGTGATATTTAAATTTTTTTAACCTGTAGATTAGGGACTATAGGAAATGAGTTGGGTAGTATAAATAGTGTATACATTTTTTTTTGTGTGTAATTACATTGTGCAAACCTGAGCAGTTGTGTGAGTATGCATTGAGTTGATACTGTAAGGATGTTTATATCGACAGGAATATGGACATGGAAACACGGCATTGAAGGTTTAAACACTAGGTGTAAAAAGCAGGCAGGAGTATTATACGGGGGTCCTCGAATTACGCCAGTGTTCGGTTCGGAGTGTGAAGCAAGTCTGATCTTATGCATGCAATGATGTTGCAGGGGCTTTGTTGAACAGCACTGTGCTATATTAACAGCCAGCAACATGCATGAACGGTCTCCTATTACAGTAAAGCATTTAGGAAGCGTTACTCCAGATAGAAATGCAATTTTTAATGCTTCAACATACACCACAGCAGTAAATGCATTGGAGAGGAGACTTGTGGCAACACCACCCTGACTGTGCCTTAGCACCGTGCACTATTAACCCCCCATTTCACCCACATGAACTGTTATTCAACACTAATGGTGAATAAAACAAACCTCTCAGCCAAGAATTAGCTCCCGTCCCTGCACACACACACTATGTTGGTGTCTTTACATAGAGAGCAAGAGGTGTAAATGTCTTGTAGGCTTGGTAGAGGGCTCAGATCCACTTGGCGGTCCGCAAAATTCTCTAAAGGTCTGTAGAAGGTTGTGATCCCAGGATTGGGCAGGTATTTGTTGGTTTCACACAGTGTGAAGGTTTAATTCCTGTTTTAATTCTCCACATTATCTGCCAGTATGGATCTTTAGTGTTTGCTTCCTTGATGTTTTCTTTTTGGATGAAACAGAAGAAAAAGAAAAAGAAACTGGCCAAGGCAGAGGGCACAGCAATCAACGGAACAACAGAGGTCAGCAGCTTTAATGTGAAATCGCCCAAGTCTGAAGTGAAGCTCAATGGACATTCCCTAGATGCTTCTCCAGCACAGTCCAGCGAGGACTCCAGCAATGACAGTGAGAAAGAGATGGTATGATTTTATTTGTTGATTTGAAGACTTGTATATAACATACTAACAGTAATGTAATATAATAATGTGTATAACAGTAATCTTCCCGACATTGGCATGCCAATAGAAATGAAATGCTTTTTACTAATCAGCTTTGCATCAGTGACACTTCATTTAACTGATTTATTGAATTCCCCCACTTCCCAATAATGAAATAATAAACTATTGAAATAATGGTAACATCTATAATGTAGATTTTTCTTTACATTAATGGGTGTCTTTGTTTTCCAGGAAACACCCGAGCAAAAGGAAGGTGCATTCTCAAATTTCAGAATCTCCCCAAACACCATAGAGCTTCTTCAAGGTATGAGCAGCAATTGTTCGACTCCATTTTGCACATTTTATTTCAGCCCCTGCTCTAAACTTTGATCTCTGCTGTTTCTTTGCAGCACGTGGAATTACGTATTTGTTCGACATCCAAGTGAAGACCTTTAACCCTGTGTATGATGGGAAGGATGTGATTGGTCAAGCCCGAACTGGTACAGGAAAGACATTTTCTTTTGCCATCCCATTAGTGGAGAAACTGCAGTCAGGGCCTGAGGACAAGAGGAGAGGGAGACCCCCGAGGGCAAGTTTTCTCATCATAACACAAATAAATATATAAAAATATAAAAGGGTTTTTTATTTTAAGACAGGCACGCTGTTTAAAATGCGGTAATGGGTAATGCAGACGCTAATGTGACTACTAGGAAGCTAATGTCACATCTGTATTTATTACTATTCTGGAAAGCTTTCCAGTGGTTGTATGAATATTGTTGGGCAAAATACACAAAAAGAACAAAAAATCGGTTCTGCCAAACCAGCTTAATCTTTTTTGCTTTATTATTATTTTTTAAATTATTATTAATATTATTAATATTAATGAATGTTTGCTCTGTAACAATCTATAAGAAATATTGTATTTTGCTGTTTATAATTCTACTGTTATATAAGTATACAAGAGCATAGCTCAATGCTCTTTCATTTACGCTCTGGTTTAAGTGAAAAGGCTGCACACATGCTGTTAATAACACAGGGCAGATTATCTAAGATTTTTTTAAATATAAATGAACATTTTCTGTTGCTTATAGAATGGGGCAGCCTATAATGTGGGGCAGCCTATTGTTGGGTAAATACAGTAATTGCACGTTTAGCGCTATTTCTCTAGGCCATGGAAAAAATACACAATATTTTCAGCAAACACTGATGGATAGTTACTTTTTATGCCATAAATTAAACAAAAATAAAAACATTATTATGGCCCTGTTCATATACGTTTGGGCACCCTAGGAGATTCAAAGTCAGATTCTTTTTACAAGGTTTCAGACATTAATCAGCTTGTTAATCTGATTCATGGCAACAGCTGTCATTAGTAAATTTACAAATACTCTGACTCTTCAAATCTTGTGCACACAATTGTGGACTCCCAACACCCATGGGTTCCTCTAAGCAGTTGTGAAAGACTCTGAAGTTATTGATGCCCACAATGCTGGAGAAGGCCACAAAAACATAGCAAAGCGATGTCAGCTTGCAGTTTCCACAGTGAGAAATGTAATTAAAAGGTGGCAGTTCAGTGGAACTGTGGCAGTTGATATGAGATCTGGCGAGAACTGCAAGTATGCTGGTCAGAAAGACAAATCAAAATCCCCTTTTGCAAAAAACCTGCAGGAAGATTTAGCAGACTCAGGAGTGGTGGTGCACCTTTCCACAAGACTTTCATGCATTAACTTCCTTAACAATCAAAATCCTACGTCAGAAGTATGCAACAGAACATCTACAAAAGCTTGTGTTTTGAAAACAAGCGCTGTAAACTGATGAAGTTAAAATGGATTCTTTGGCCGCAATCAGCAAAGGCATGTTTTAAAGAAACAAACAATTTCATGAAAAGAACACCTTCCCAACCATTAAGCATGGGGTTGGATTTATCATGCTGTGGGGTTGTGTTGCAGCCAGTGGCACAGGAAATATTGCACAGGTGGAGGGAAGAATGGATTCCACTAAATACCAGCAAATTCTGGAAGCAAACATCACATCTGTAAAAAAGCTGAAGCTGAAAAGAGGATGAGCTTCTACAACATGACAATGAGCCTAAACATACCTCAAAATCCACCATGGACGACCTCACGAGATGCAAGCTGAAGGTTTTGGAATGGGAGAAAATTCCAAGTACAAGAACTGAAAGACTGAAAGAAGCTGCAAGCTGTGCTGTATGAAAATATTGTGCATTTTTTACATTTTGAGACAGTGTTTACATCTTTTCAAAAAAAAAAAAAAAAGACAAATGTTCTTTATCGGGTGGCCAAACTTTTGCACATGACTGTATTTCCCCAAATCATTCCGCTCTACTGTGCGATTGCCTACCAAATACATCATGGTAAAGTTTGCAGGTTCATAGCTGCCCGCTGCTCCATGTGTGATGGGTGGGGCACTGTGTGCTGTGGTTTGTTCACAATGACAGATAATCACTTCACTCTTTAAATATATAGAGTTGAAATATAGAAAATATTTGCATTACTCAGTTTTCCTTATCCTGACTGCTGATACTATTCAATTCCCAAAATATGTCGATTTATTTGACTCTCTTAACCATGTAGGTATTGGTCCTTGCTCCTACACGAGAGCTTGCGATTCAGGTGGCCAAAGACTTCAAGGATGTCACCAAGAAGCTCTCTGTTGTCTGTTTCTATGGCGGGAGTTCTTACAACCCTCAAGGTAGGTGTGGAATTTTGACAAGTTATAATTACAAAGGTTAATTAAATAAGGAATAAGTAATTACAAGGTGGGACGTCCACATACCTTTGGAAATTTGTGGTTTACATGCCTCACTTCACTGCTAAAATAAGACATTCTCAAAATTCATGGGGTCCACAAAACATGTGTGTTCTAGTGACTGTGCACTTACCAGCTTTACAACTGAGATCAAGTATTTAATCATTCTGTTCTAATAATAATGGAAACATTACTCTTACTAAATGTACATTCTAGGGATTTTCTACACTGAACAAAAATATAAATGCAACACTTTTGCTCCCATTTTGCATATGCAGAAAGCGAATATCTGAAAAATGTTCTACATAGACAAAAGACCCATTACTCTCAAATATTGTTCATAAATCTGTTAGTGAGCACTTCTCCTTTGCAGAGATAATCCATCCCACCTAACAGGGGTGGGATATCAAGGACCGGACCCGGTTTAATGTCAGACAATATTTTTGCGGACCAGCATTTAAGGTGTTGTGGATAAAAACAACAAAAATATTATCGACCAACACAAACTGGTATTTTGTAAATATAATAAATATGAATCCACTGTCTAATTATGTAACTTTATTAGCAGCATTTTTCTGAAATGCGCTAACAACGATCAGAGTAACGTCGTCCTCTGCCCCTCACGCACTCTGGTTGTTATGGTAACACGTAAACATTCCTTTCACAATAAGTTTTCAGTGCTGTTGTGGTGATCTCAGGGTTTTCTGCCATGACTTTCATCCAAAATACCAGCAAACTTGACGTCTCTAACATATTTAGATGCTAAGGATTTTGATCTTGTTTAAAAATAAATAAATAAATTTGTTTTTGTAAGGTCCGGTACCGGCCTGGTTTGAAATGCTCCACGGCCACTGGATTAGAGCATGAAGATTGCACTGATGTGCCTCGGCAAAGGAGAAAGTGCTCACTATCCCAGATTTAGACGATTTGTGAATCATATTTGAGAGTAATGGGTCTTTTGTGTATGTAGAAAATGTTTCAGATATTCACTTTCTGCATATGCAAAATGGGAGCAAAAAAGTTTTACTTTTTTTATTTTTGTTCAGTGTAATTCAATATCAAGGTCTTTCACATTTACTAATATTTGGTAACCCATGATCATTTCTTTTCATGTTTGTCGAACTTGAACAATGTTTCTGCAACAGTGGAAGCCATTCGAAATGGTATTGACATTCTGGTGGGCACCCCTGGCCGAATTAAAGACCACCTCCAGAACAACAAACTTGATCTGACCCAAGTGAAACACGTTGTTCTGGATGAAGTGGACCAAATGCTAGATATGGGCTTTGCTGAGCAAGTGGAGGAGATCCTCTCTGCATCTTACACAAAAGGTAAACAAATATTTGATAACGAGTACTTCATCTTATCTCTCGCTAAATCTGCATTCTTCTAATGTCACATTGTCTAACTGTCTTCACCATTTTTGGCATCGCTGCCTTTTTCTGTGTTTGACACAAAATCGCACAAAAATCACAAAACGTACATGGTCTTGTTTCTGCTTATCTTTATTAAATTATTTTTGTATGTTGCTTCGTGTGGTCCTAGATCAGTGCGCTGTCTCTGTATCTCGTAGTAGTTTTTCTTCCATGGGTGTCGCAGGGCATGTAGTTCACTTAACCCAAACTTAAACTTGGCTTATTCCTTCATGTCTCAGTTAAAGAATTAGGTAAAAAAAACGTAACATAAATCTAAAACTGATAATCCTGTCTGTAGTCAACATTTAGAGCTTTATAAACCAGTCGGAGGATTTAAAATCTTTTCTGAATGAGACCTGTAGCCAGTGTAATGAAGGTAAAACAGGAGTTATGTGTTTTTTCATACTTGTCAGTACTCTGGCTGCAGCGTTCTGAACAATTTGTAGCCTGTTAATGGTGTTTTTTGGATAATCCAGTGAACAGACCATTGCAGTAGTTTAGCCTTGGAAAAAACAAATGCATGGAGCATGTCTTTCAGCATCATGCTGTTTGAGAACATTTCTGACTCCAGATATATTTCTTAAATGGAAGAAAGCTGTTTTAATTATTTTATTTATATGTGACTTAAAGTGGAGTAAAAGATTACACCCAGATTTCTAATTTCCTCATTGACTGAATAGCGAATTGTCATCATTCTTTTAAAATATGCCATTTCTTTCATTCATTGCCAATTATAAGAATTTCTGTTTGTTTTCTTCATTTAGGTTTAGAAAATTGCTATTCTTCCAATTAAAGATACTTGATCTAGAGTTTGTGAGGTTTTTTCAGTGGACGTCATTTGGCTCTATAGATATGTATATTTGTGTATCATCAGTGTAGCTAAGGTAATTTATTCAGTTTTTTCTAATTATTTGACCTAATGGCAGCATGTATGAGGGAAACAGTAATGGGCCTAATTCTGATCCCTGTGGAACACCATATAATATTATGTTCACTGAAAGAGTGCTCAGCCAGCTTAACAAAATACTTTATACATTTCAGGTATGAATCAAACCATTTTTGAACTGTCCCTGATAGTCCAACACAATGTTTTAGGCGGTTCAGGAGAATGTTATGATCTACTGCATCAAATGCTGAGCTTAAATCTAAAAGAACCAGAAACTGTTTTCATCAGCGCTGACTGAGATCATTTACGATCTTTACTAAAGCTGTTTTAGTGCTGTGGCCTGCCCTGAGCCCTGACTGGAATTCATCTTGTACTGTATATTATTTTACTATATTCATTCATTTGTGTGTAAACTACTTTTTCTAAAACTTTTCTTAAGAATGGTAGGTTTGAGATTGGTCTGATATTACTTTCCAATTTAGTTTTCTTTAGTACTGGCTTTATTATGGCTACTTTTAGGGCATCTGGAACAACACTACTACCTAGTGAGTGCATGCATATGTACAGTGGGGCAAAAAAGTATTTAGTCAGCGACTAATGTTGCAAGTTCTCCCACTTAAAAGGAAGACAGAGGCCGGTCATTTTCATCATAGCTTTACCTCAACTATGAGAGACAAAATTAGAAAAATTTGTCTGATTTTGATCATTTGTTTGCAAATTATGGTGGAAAATAAGTATTTGGTCAATAACCAAAGGTCATCTCAATATTTTATATACCCTTTGTTAGTAATGACCGAGGTCAAATGTTTTCTGTAAGTCTTCACAAGGTTTTCACACACTGTTGCTGGTATTTTTGCCCATTCCTCCATGCAGATCTCTTCTAGAGCAGTGATGTTTTGGGGCTGTTGCTGGGCAACACTGACTTCCGCCAATGATTTTTTTTTATAGGGTTCAGATCTAGAGACTGGCTAGGCCACTCCAGGACCTTGAAATGCTTCTTATGAAGCCACTCCTTCGTTACTCGGGCATTGTGTTTGAGATCATTGTCATGGTGAATGACCCAGCCACGTTTCACCTTAAATGCCCTTGCTGATGGAGGGAGGTTTTCACTCAAAATCTCACAATACATGTCCCCATTCATTCTTTCATTTACATGGATCAGTCGTCCTGGTCTTTTTGCAGAAAAACAGCCCAAAGCATGTTGTTTCCAAAAAGTTTTATTTTGGTTTCATCTGACCATATAGCATTCTCCCAATCCTCTTCTCGATCATCCAAATAGTGTGCGAGTGTGTGTGTGTGTGTGTGTACACACCAGTATTTAAATGTACCCCTGTAGTGATTAAATAGATATAGTACACACTGCCCTCATAGTCAACACAGCACCCTGGCTGCTTCAAATGATTGATGATACAACCTGTGTAAGCAGTTAAGTACATGTATCAGCAGGGGGTGCTCCTTAAATGGCTCATGTCCGTAATCTGAGCAGATGGATATTTTCAGAATGTAAAAAGAAAAGTGTGTACTGTTTGTAAGTTTAACCTTTAAACTTCAGAAGCACCGTTTGTTGTGAGAGTGTCCTACCATCAGTCATCTCTTTCATAGCTGTATCTCATCTCAGTGGCATATGTTTTGACTTGATGCTTTTTTCCTACTGATTAATGTACTGTAAGTAAAACACCAAACAGCCAAAAAAACTCTCAAACTACTTTTGCTTTGCTGAGCATTAATTAATTAACAAAGATTGGATAATTTGTCATGAGGAAAATGTGTTTAAGTCTAGAGCTGAAACTTTGGGGATTAATGTCGCTAACGCACAATAACTCAAGTCACCCAAATAGTTTCCGCAAACTGTCTCTCAGTCTGTTCAAACATACCCAGCTATTCATTAAGGTGTCATAGACTTGTGGATGTGGTTTAGGATACAGTATGACTAATTATTGGCTATAATTATAACATTACAGACAGATATTTCAGACCATACTTATGTTGGTGTCCTCAAAAGCAGTGTTTCCGCTGGGAGAAGAAGCCCAGATTCTACCTTGGTGGGCACCACAAACAAATGTTCATAGCTGAACGCTGCGTAACTTTTGAGACGTAACCACATTTACAAGTCTGTGAGACTTTAAAGTCTAGCTACAGTTTGAGAAAGCGGACTGACATTTTGCTGTATGTTTTCTGGAAATGATTTGGACTTTTGACTTTAAGAATGTTCCACAACTCCAGTGTTTAGCCAAAGCACAATTCAAAGATGTCAAAGATGTCTTGACAAGTAATTGGGAAGATTTTCCAATTTATATATTTTTGCTGAATATTTCCTGCAAGCATGTGGTTCTTTATCAGTAGCAAAACATTTCTTGCCATTGGAAGAGAACAGAAAAACATGTTGGATCAGATGTCAATAGGCAGTGTTTTTGGTGCTTGACTGCATGCTAGACATAGAATAGAATAGACTTTTATTGTCATTGTACAGGTGTACAACAAAATTGTGGGTTAATCAACAGAAAACAAAATACAATTTAAGAATTTAAAATATATAAAAAAAACAAGAATAATTTAGAAAGAATGAACATGAAGAAATAAGATAATGTTGTGGTGATATACAATAGAATGTGGAGTGATATATATATATATACAGAAGGTTTTGCCTGATTCAGTCCTTAGTTTATTAATTGTCTTAAGTTATGGGTTATTTGAAGTTCTGATCGTCCAGGGGAAGAAGCGAATTACGGTGGTTAGGTTGGAGTATTCTTTCAAAGTGCTGGACCTATAACAGGAAACTGAACTAATTGAGCTCCTCTTGTTCCAGGTGCTGAATGCAACCCTCAGACTCTACTCTTCTCTGCTACCTGCCCTCAGTGGGTTTATGAAGTGGCTAAGAAATACATGCGCTCCCAGTATGTCCATGTAGACCTTATAGGCAAAAGAACTCAAAAGGCAGCCACTACAGTTGAGGTAAGTGTAATGTTTATGTTCATGCTATCACATAAGGCTTTCCTTCTCAATGCTCAGTTTTTGTTTTTTTCGGGGTTTTTTTTAGCACTTTAGACTGTCTAAATATAATCAAGCTCCTATCTGTGCTGCTGTTCTGTCAAACAGTATTATCCACTCTTCATTTTTGAACCCCTGGTTCTTCTGGACCATTTTTTAAACTGCTTGCGTTATAGCTGCTCAATCTTTAATCCTCTACTTCTCTACCTTCCTAACGGTGATTGTTACTTAGTTTAGTGTCATGTTTTTAGCTTAATTAATCTTTAGTTTATTCTTTGCACAGTCTGGAGTGGATCAGGATGGATTTCACTGTGTATAACTAGGCATTTGACAAACATCTTGAATCTTTTCCAAAATTCAGAAGTGTTGATGGTGTTATAACAGCTGTTTGGTTTTTCCAAACCACTCAGGGCATTTAGGTAGGTTTAAATAGTTTAAGAGGCTATGTAAATGAGTTAATAGAATCTGTTTTGAGTTTCCTTAACTGATATCTGGTTCAACTAGATGTCACTGAAGAATGAGGATGTGTGTCTGGGAGGGGGAGGCTTTTTCTCAGAAAACGCTAGATCACACAGTTGGCATTTTGCCAGCTAAATGGTAACCCATGCATCACTGCATGTCTATGTGGATAGATGATGGCTGTGGGGGTGTTTTTTTTTTTTTTTTTTTCTCTTCCAATGTTTTTTTTTGTTTTTAATTTTCTGCCTATATAATTAATATATATATATTAATTTATTTATTCATTATGATTTTATTTATTGAAATAAAGCATAAGGTGCACAATATACATTTCCTCTATACATACATCAACACTTCAAAATAAGTTACACATGCCATCCTGGTCTACAAAAATACCATGTTTGAGAACACAAAAGAAAACAAAAAAGGGAGCAGACAAAACAAAAATATAAACGTTTACAAAAAACAAAACCAGCATATACAAAAGGGGAGTGATTTTTACTATAAATGTTTTTATTGATATAAAAAGATGAAGTCAGGCCTGCGGGGGATCATATAAGTAATCCATTTTTCCCATAAAGTGAACTGTTCCAGGTTATGGTTAACAAGGCCTGTTATCGGTTCCATTTTATATATATCCATTGTAATTTCCATCCATGTTTGTAAAGTTGTTTTTGTTAAAAGTTTTTTTTTTGGCCACTACCTGCAGTATACTCAGTAGATTTATTTTTTTTTTTCACCCATTCTTGAGGTGTATGCCCAAGGAGTATAAACTTACTTTCTAAGGGTAGCACACATTTATAATATCCTGTATAGCTTTGTGTATTCCTATCCAGTAAGTCTTAATCACTGGGCAATCCCAAAAAATATGAAAATAATTCGCATTAGCATTTCCACACTTTCTCCAGCACACCGGAGGGCCCCCAGTGTAATGAGATTTCTAGGGTGGTGTGATAAAGAAGCTTTCCAACTATATTCTTTTCACTGTTGTGAACTAGAACACTTCCATTGGTATCTCCATATTACTATCCATTCTTCCTCAGATATAGTCATCCCAGATTCTCTTTCCCATTTTATTCTTAAATTATTCTATCTATGTTCTCTGACTTATATGCTTTTCTAAACAGGTCTGTTAGAGCCATACTTGATTCAGTTACCCTTTTAATCTTTGTAAAGACAAATTTTTGCAGCATATATATTCATTAAAGTAATTGTGTTCTTTTTCAAAATTAAGCTTATTTGAAATAAGAATAGCAACCCCTCGTCTGTGCCCTGTCTTATGTGAATAGAAAAACTAACTGGTAAAACCCATTCTTTTCAGTTTACTGTGCTCATTATTATTTAGGTGGGTTTCCTGTAAGTACAGTTCCTGGGCCTGTTCTCTCCTCATTTTGGATAATATTTTAGTTCGCTTAATTTGATTTAACAGCCCATTTATATTAAGAGAGAAATTTCACTTTGTTACTGGACTTCTGTATGTTCTTCAACACAGTGAATCAATATACTATGAAGGTTTCCCAAGCAATATGTAACTGATCTACTCCCTGAACACTTAAAAAAATAAAAAATAAAAATTTCAAGGTTATAAGGCTTCAAAAGATTGGCCCTGGGTGGAGCTAGAAAAAAATGTCTAGCTGTGGGGGAAAGCCTCTCCTGGCGAATAGTCGAGTGCCCCCACTGCAGCAATCAAGAACGTAAATAAAAAAGACAATGTCCATTGTCCAAAGTAAGAAACTTTCTTGCCTGTTCCTCCTGTGTATGTATTCACATTATATATAAGAAACGGATACAAATATTACTTCCAACTATGGAAATACCCATTGTAATAGCAGTTCTCAGACTATATCTTCTGATCTAATTGTTACACGCCCCGTTTACTTTACCGGCACTTTTTCTTCCTCCGTCGTATTTTACTGCACCTCCTGAAAGGGATGAGAAGCGTCTTCTGAATTTTCTTAATCTCTCCCTGATATTTTTCCCTCGCTTTTCTCCCGTCCCGCTCTGTCTTGTTCCTCCTGCTGTTTCCCATGGGAGATGGGACAGCTGCTCAGCCAGCGTTTCCCTCTGTTTGACCACGCTGACCGGGAGCCCTCTGACCTTCATGTCCGCAGTCGCTTCCTCCACAGTCTGGTACAGCTGCGTCCCATCCTTATAGAAGACCCGTAGTTTAGCTGGGTATGGTGTCTGGAAGTTGATCTTTCTCTGTTTTAACACTCACTGTGCTTTAGAGTATTCCTTTTGCTTCTGCAGGACTGCTGGGGGATAGTCTTGAACAACAAATATATTGATCTCCCATTTAAGGTGACGCTCTTCCTCCCCCAGGCCTTACATAGGATCTCTGCTTTCGTTCTGTAGTTCAAAAACCTAATTATTATTGACCGTGGCTTTAGCTCCATATCTCCAGTGCGTCTTGGAGGGAGGGAGCAGTTTGCTCTTTCAATGTCAAGCGCCATGGCTGGGGGGAGCTCTAAGCTGTCTCGTAATCCCTCATCTCCTTCTGGGACGTGGTGTATCCTCATATTTTTTCTGTCTTTAGCACACTTCCATGTCCAGTAATTTATTTTCTTGTTGATTCATCACTTTTATCATCTTTCTGATCACCTGCTCCATATTTTCTGGCTGGCATTTGAAAGCCCGGTTTTGATGTCATTTAGTTGTTGTTTTATGTCCTTTCGGAAATCTCTTATTTTTTCCAGAACTTTTGCTTGCTGCCTCGGTTGACTGGCGGCTAGCATTAGCTTTATCCTCGTGTGCCTGTGTCACAGCATTCTCTGTATTTTCTTCATCATCCGGTTGAGTTATGGTTCTTGTGTCCGTCCTTTTTCCCCATTGTTGCCCCCCTAACCTGTTCGAATGTTTTTCTGAATTTCTCACAATTGTCGGTCTGTCGGGGCAAAAGGTACTAGTTCTCAGAGGAGATACTGGGCAATGATGTCACCGGAACCCCAGTAATGATTTTTGATATTACAGAAAGAAATCTATGTTAAATTAAGAACAGATGAGGACTTTATTTATTTTACAGTATTAACATGTGATCGCATCATCCCAAACTAAGCAAACACTTTGTGCTTTACATATTGTATGACTTTACACTCCCTTTTTTTCTTCATTCTATGGACCTACACTAAGAAAGATTGCAATAATATGTTCCTGTGTATTGTGGTGCACAATGTAAATGGTTTCTGCATCTGAAAGGCCTTTTAAGGCTCCTCTGACGTGCCCGCTTGCTCATTTACCACAGCACCTGGCCATAGCTTGCCATTGGTCTCAGAGGGCAGCCGTCATTGGTGATGTAGTTCAAGTCTACAGCGGCAGCCATGGCCGTACCATCGTCTTCTGCGAGACCAAGAAGGAAGTTCAGGAGCTTTCTGTGAATCCCTCAATCAAACAGGTTAATAGCATTTCTTAAATTTGATCAGTTTTGAAGTGTTTGCCAGGCATTCTATACACATGACTTTTTTTTTTTTTACTCTGCAGAGTGCCCAGTCTTTGCATGGAGACATTCCTCAGAAACAGAGAGAGCAGACTCTGAAAGGCTTCAGGAATGGCACCTTTGAGGTCTTGGTGGCCACCAATGTGGCTGCTCGAGGCCTAGACATCCCAGAAGTTGATCTGGTTGTGCAGTGTTCACCTCCAAAGGTGCAATTTTTTTTTTCCCCTTGTTTTCCTGTTTCCTTATTAGGCTAAATTTGTTTTCTAGAGTATTTGTAGCTTATGTAATGTGTGTTGGTTTCATTTTTGTTTATGTTCAGGATGTAGAGTCATATATTCACCGCTCTGGGCGAACTGGCAGAGCTGGACGAACTGGCGTCTGCATCTGTTTCTATCAGCGAAAAGAGGAAGACCAGCTTCGATACGTGGAACAGAAAGCTGTGAGTTTCCAATAGCCATTGCTCTCATAGTAATAGTGTTATTATCAGAATATCATCTTGAATTATTCCTTTTTTTGTTTCACTAGGGCCTTGCTTTCAAGCGTGTTGGTGTACCAACTGCAAATGACATCATCAAGTCTTCCAGTAAAGACGCTGTCAGGTGACAAAGCCATCTTTTTGAATTAGAAAATTAGTTGACCAGTTTTTACACATTTAAAACCCCTGATTCAGCTCATGGCTTGATTGTTGAGCTGAATTATTACACAAGCTACATAAGCCAGTGCGTCACCAGGCCTCAAAACACTGAGGTGACCCTTGAAACACAATTATAACTAGAGGCCACTGGACAGTGACTGAAGTATATCAGTGAATATGGGAAATATGTATAGTTATATAAACAGATTATTATCTTGTACAGATTTTTTTTCTGGAGAACTGATTATTTGGGGTTTTTTTTCCAGGAATAGAGAAAACTGGTGAACTACTAAAATAGCTAAAACAATCTTCTTTGTTCACAATAGTATTAGTAGATGGACATTTAGTTGAGAAAACCATGGTCTAAATTTCAATAACACTTGGGCCATTATCGCAGGTTCCTGGATGCTGTCCCAGCAGCAGCGGTGGAGTACTTCCGGTCGGCCGCTGAGACGCTGATTGAAGATCGAGGTGCTGTGGAGGCACTGGCCGCCGCTCTGGCTCACATATCAGGAGCCACCAGTCTTGAACAGAGGTCACTTCTGAATTCTGATTCTGTAAGTAGGCTCTGCTGCTTGAAAACCGAACAATGGCAAAGTTGTCCAAATGTGATGTTTTTTTTAATGGGACTGAGCCTTCTCCATGGTTTCTGAGCTTCTGTTTTTCCTACAGGGTTTTACCACATTTGTACTCACCTGCTCTCAGGAGATGCACAACATTGGCTTTGCCTGGAGAGGCCTGAAGGAGCAACTTGGGGACGAGATAGATGATCAAATAAAAGGAATGACATTCCTGAAAGGACGTATGGTGTGTTCCTAAGCTTTTATTTATTTTTGTTAGAGTCCCACAAGTGGAAATTTTTTTTCTCTGCATTTAACCCATCACACGTGCACAAGTGGCGTCAACAGAGGCGCCCGGGGAGCAGTGAAGAGGGGACAGTACCATGCTCAAGGGTTCCTCAGTGGTGCCAGGGCTGGGACTTGAATCGGCAACCTTCTGATCCCAGGGGCAAAGTCCTAACTACTAGCCCACAAATTTATGATGTGATAATTGCGTAAAGCCAAAGTACTTGAAAGTTAATCCTGATTGTTTATTTTTACATTTTTTGTGTTTTAGGGGGTCTGTTTTGATGTCCCTGCTGAGAAGGTGAAAGAAATCCAGGTAGGGGATTATGTATGTGAGGTGTGATTGCATTTGAAAGAGAGCTGTTGTAAAATTTGATACCACACATGAAGTTTTGTTAAAGTCTAAAGTCAGCTGTAAACCTAGATGCTGAGGGGGCATGTCAAACTGATAGAAGGACTCATTTTAGTTTTGAAAGCCTAGCCTTCCTTAAGCTTGAGTCATCAAATTTCAAAGCTGGAGGTCACAGAACGGAGTCCTTTTTGCTGTCAAAACAAGCCAGCCTGAGTGAAACTTCTCTCCTAGCTCTCAAATAAAATGCTAAGCTGTTCTGTATGTTTGTCTTCTACAGGACAAATGGCACGACGGACGCCGCTGGCAGCTATCCATTGCCACTGAACTGCCAGATCTGGAGGCGTGCATGCGCAATCGTGGTGACCGGGCATATGGTGGGTTTGGTGGCAGGGGCGGAGGCCGTGGTGGAATTCGTGGTGATTGGAAGAGCTTTGGCGGTAACCGAAGAGGAGGAGGAGGAGGTGGTCATGGAAGGGGCAGAGGAAGAGGTGGTGGTCAGAAGCGAAGCTTCAGTCAAGCTTTTGACTATTAAGGATGAACCCTCGGACTTTGACTTTTTCTACTTCACTGATGTTTGGGGAATTGACTATTGGCTTTCACTGGAAAATTGCTTTCCAAACCTTTCCAGTTAATGACCTGATTGCTTTGCAATTGTATATTTAAACAGCCCTATTTAAGTCCATTCACATGAATTAGAATTTCATTAAAGTGGTCTTAATTAAAAGTTTTTTGGGGTTTTTTTTGTCTAGGTTAACATGTTGAATCACATGGAATAAGTGAACATAATTTCAAAAAATAGATAAAAGGTTTATTGTAAAACTAATGAAAGACTCACAAACAATTCTTGGAACATGTGTATCGAACTTCTTGATATTTAGGGGAACCTGCTCCTGCAGTTTTATTAGATTCAATAAGACTGAAGTTCTTGGCTTCAGTTCTTTTGGCCTATCCGCATTACTTCCTGTAATAATTTGCAAGTAACATGTCTTCAGATCAGCTGAAGACATATATTGTCTAAATATTTCTGTATGAGCTCTGTAGCTCAAGGAGTTTGATACACAGTTCAATAGCTTTTAAAATTCACAGCAAGGTTACAATTCTATAGCGTTCAACATTCCTAGTGCTCATAATACACAGTCATACTTGTAGCTTGCCAACTGGTTGAAGAAATGTCCAGTAGCATCTGGCCTTCGCAGCAATCCAATTGTTCATGTCTGCAATATGTTGTAGATGGTCTACAGCTCTGAGTGGAGCTGGCACCAACTTTGTCCAAGATTTCTTGCTGGTAGCTTCAGGTAAACTGATTTGGGATACTGTGACAGTCCGTCTGGAAGGGATAGCCTGAACAATCCATCGTTTCATCTAAAAAAAAAAAGTGTGAGTCTTTTATTATAAAATTCAAAGTGTCATTAGTTTCTAGGAATTAGCAATGATTATTAGCTATACAGACTGTAGACCTCACACAGTCTTCAAAGTGATTGAAAAAAAGACTATTTATAATTTAATGTTAAATATTTCAGAAAATATAAAAATCTATAGTGTTCAAGTACTGTCTCTTATACTAAGTGTTTATGTGCTTACAAAGGCATTCCATCCAGGAATGTGATGCTCTCCAACCTCTTTCATGCTCATACAGGGGGTTCCAGTGTTCAAGATTCTGTAGGTGGTCTACAATCTGCTGAGCAAAAGAACAATGTCATACATGCATCATACCAGTGTGTTAAGGTCAAGCAAACCCTATGAGGAACTATGTTGACTGAAATGAATGAAGATTGTAAGTTTATGATCATACTTTGTTGTGTATATACAAAGTTTACCCAAATGTAAGTAGTATCAAGTGAACTACACTGAAAAAAATATAAATGAGCACCCCTAGTGAAATGTCATGTTTCATAGATTTTCTAAGTGGGAATTGCTACAGAGGTACTCTGACACTATTTGGAGCATGGTACAACATTGTCAGGATTTTTCATCTTGAAAGCAGACGGCACACTATGTGCAGGTCTTTTGCCATTTTGTGGAATTAAAAAGCATCTAAAAAATTTAATATTGTGAAAAAGTTGAAAAGTTATTTCTTGACATTTCTTTCAGAAAGTGAAATCCATGTATTATATAAATTCATTACACATAGAGGGAAATATGTCGAGCCTTTATTTCTTGGAATTTCTTTCAGATAAAACCCAAGATTCGCTGTCTCAGAAAATTAAAATATTGTGAAAAAGTAACTCAAAACACCTGCAAGAGGCAAAATTGAGCCTATAAATAGTCTCAGTCTGGCTCAGGAGGCTACGCATTCATTGGAACGACTGCTGACTTAAAGGATGTCCAGAAGAAAGTCATTGACATCCTCCACAAGGAGGGTAAGCCACAAGAGATCATTGCTATAGAAGCTGGTTGTTCTCGGAGTGCTATATCCAAACATTCATAGAAAGTTTAGTGGAAAGAAAAGGCAAAAATCCATTCAAAGAATTTGGGGGAGCTTCACAAGAAGTGGACTGAGGATGGAGTCAGAGCATCACAAGCCACTACGTACAGACGAATCCTAGACAAGGGCTACAAATGTCACATTCCTCATGTCAAGCCACTCCTGACCAGAGACAATGTCAGAAGTGTATTACCTGTACTAAGGAGAAAAAGCACTGGACTGTTGCTCAGTGTCCAAAGTTCTATTTTCAGATGAATGTAAATTTTGCATATCATTTGGAAATCAAGGAAAACCTGCCCATACTGCCAAAGGAACAAAAACTGGTTCAACCACCTGTGTTACTGTGCTTGATTGACAGCAAACTCACCTGACCTGAACCCTATAGAGAATCTATGAAGTATTGTCAAGAGGAAGATGAGACACCAGACCCAACAATGCAGACGACCTGAAGGCTGAGATCAAAGCAACCTGGGCTTCCATTCCACCTCAGCAGAACCACAGGCTGATCTCCTCCATTCCACGTCACATTGATGCAGTAATTCATTCAAAAAGAGGAACAACCAAGTATTGAGTGCATAGGAATGAACATCCTTTTCAGAACCCTGACATTTCTGTTTAAAATATCTTTTTTATTGATCATATGTAATATTAAAATTTTGGATTTTATTATCTGTAAACCATGATCATCGAAATTCCAAGAAATAAAGGCTTGACATATTTCATGTGTAATGAATCTATATAATATATGGATTTCACTTTCTGAAAGGAATGTCAAAAAAATTAAACTTGTTCGAGATATTCACATTTTTTTTTAGAATTTTTTTTTTTTAGAAAACCTGTATATAAAATTATGTACAAAATTATACACCTATGGATTTTTTCTACTTTTTACTACTTCTAGTAAATAAGTACGCCACCTCTACAGAGAACATATATTTACACATTTTAACACACAGGCAGAATTAACATACTGCAAATAAATACATAAAAAATATGATCTGGTAAATTTATATTGTGTTTATACTGCCCATATTCACAGTAAGTTTGTTTACTGTGGAGGTTGGGTTATCATAGAAAAACATCAACTTCATTGACTGACAGTGTTCAAATACTTGCATGCAACTGTATGGACCTTTACCATGAATAGGAACACTAGTATTTTTCAGCCAAATCCCTATATCATAATCTATTTCTCTATACTGAAAACAAATCCACTAAATTAAAATGGACATTATTAGAAGAGTGTTTCTAGTCTTTGGGTCTTAAATACAGTGAAGAGATCCAGTAGAAAGAGATCAGACTGAAAGATACTGGAGTGTTCCCCACTATAACATCAGATTAAGTTAAACAATGGGGATTTATTAAAAGTGGAATCTTGAAAAATCTATGCAAGGATCTCTTACTTGATATTCAGGTTTTCCCAGCGATGTGCTTAAGTCACATTTTGAACTTGCCTTTAATACGGCTTCTGTCTGCTCTTGGTCTTCCATTGTAGTGGCTTGGGTTTCTGTTGAAGAGTTAATAATAATAATAAGTAATAATGAACATGGACAAGTTGGCCATAATTTAGATGTGTCCTTTTCTGATCCTGGAAGGCCAGCATGTAGGCGATGGGTAAGGTTTTCTACTTAAAGTGTCACCAACTAAGGCCGGGCCCTTACCCAAACTGCATAGTCAATGTGTAGGGCCACCTGTCTCACCTTGACTGCAGAAGGTATGTTAATGTACATTACGCATTTTTTAAACATTTCTTTTTATCTATTCACCATGATGCATAAAATGTGAAGGACAGTAGCTGTAACGTAGAAAAAGAGTTTTCTTTGGCCAGTGACAGTATGCAAGCAATAGCATTAGCAATTAGCAATAGCAAAGCCAGCTATTACACACAACAAACAAGCGCTAAAGCTAATGGGCCTTAGACAAAGGAGGGCTAGAAAAACATAAAACACCCAATCAAGCTTTCAGTTTTGTTTTACATACACTTGATAAGACCAGGAGGGAATTTCAAAGGCATGCTGCATACTGACAGAAGGCAAGGCATCCCATAGCAGAAAGACAGAACTGCAGAGTGTAGAGAAGAGCAGGAAGTTCAGTGGAGGATTTGGGTTTTCCCCTGCTCAACCACACTAAGCAACTGCTAAGTAAAATCAAATGTACTTGAATAGAGAACAGATAAAGAATTGCTGGCTCAAGAATGTCCAGGACCAGAGCTGGACACATTTGCCAGAAGTTGTGGATGTTTCACAAGAACAGTATTTTCTCCAACCTTGTGCTGCAATGTTGATGGTAGTTGGAGAGCAGCAGTAGTTTGCAGGCCGCTCTTCTTTCACCGTCGGAAACATAGAGTAGCCATGTTTAGTGAGCACCTCCGGGACTACAGCCGTGCTGTCGTCCCTACACTTCCAGAAGGCTTCTGGAATAAGATGAGATGGGTAGGTGATATGATGATGATGTTATCATAATGAATAACTTCACAGTACGCTTTTCTAAGGATATGGTGCAGATTATAAGAGCTTGAAGACTGAAGAGTAAATGCATTGTCTGATTGCTCCTTTGTAATATTACACTCTATTTCCATTCTTTTAACAGTTACACGGGTGCATTGTGTCCATACCAACAAACCCCACAAAAATATAATATTTTGCATGGTGTCATTCTCTTGCTTCCAATGTGCAGTATTGCTGTTCGCTGGTCACTTTTTCACTTTTGTACATTGCACCTTACATGCTCATGTTCCTTATATGTTTGTATTTGTATTTTATATACTATATTTATATATTTTACTCTTACTTTTTTAATTTATTATTATTTTTTACTGGTTCTACTTGTCCAGCACATTTCATTGTACGGTTAACCCAACGTTAACATACCTATGCCAATAAACAGAACTTGAATTTGAACTTGTTGTTTTAGGCAGATTGCCCATCCTTTGTAGGCTGAGATTGCTATAAAGTCTTGGGCTAAATCACACTGGCTTATCCACTCAAAATAAACTGTCCTACTTTGGCACCAAGTCTAATCACAAGTCTCCAGCTCTTCGCTTCGCTTTTGATCAGCCTTTTGATGGTGGTGCTCTTATTCGTTAACTTATCTGCACATGACTCTGCACTCACCCGTAAACCGCTCTAGAGGTGCACTGGAGTGTGGCAGCAATGAAGGCAAACCAACTCTGGTAGCATCCACATCCATGTTTCTAAAAACTGGAAAGAGGGAAAGCAGTGACTATGATAAGTCCAAAGGGATTTTTCTTATGCTATTGTGATGTATCCATGCGCCAAATTACAATTTCTTATTACATTTAAACAATTATTCAGTCTCCCAATATTAATATGAAAAATGTTTTGTTAATGTGCTTTTAAGACTTATTTATGTAAGTAATGTCCATCTGGTAAACATGCAACCAGGTAAGAATGAATTGAAATAAAAGTATATTGAATTTGAGATATGTAAAACATGCACAGAAAAATATCTCTGTAAATTGGTGCAGGGAAAAAATGAAACCACACACACATACTACAGTGCTTTCTTACTACATTACCATTATCATAAGAAACACACAATGATGGTTTGATTTACATGATATGGACCCTTTGAAAAAGTTCTCTCATTCCAACAAAAATACCATTATGTACAAAGAGGGAACCAAGTTCTAACTACTTGCCTTTCCTTCTCTTTGGTGTTTTGTTGCTTGGGAGTAGAATATAGACCCGGAAAGCATTGTGTCCTTTCTTGATGCTTTTGTCACGAAGCTCTTGGACATCTGGCAGTGAATTGAGAGCGCAGCGGAAGTTGGCTTTCCATGTCTTCGGATCAGGTTTGTCAATGTCAGGTTTGTATCTCCCTTGAAGCCACAACATAAAACACACCAACAGACATAGTGTTATCTATAAGCGAAAGGCTTTGTCATTAGAGGGGAAGCTCTAATCTCTAAAGAGTTGCATCCAGGAAGAAACTTTAGGTTAAAATACGATATGGGCAAAAGTATGTGGACACCCCTCTTAATCAATGAGTTCAAGTGTTTCAGTTACTCCCATTGCTAACAAATGTATAAAAATCACTATACACACTGTTCATAGACCAACACTGTCAATAGAATGAATTACACTAAACTGAAGTGTTCATTGATTAAAAAAACAACAACTTTAAATTGACATTAAACAGTCATAGGATACTACCTTTGCCACTAGTCACTCTGGGAAATTTCTGCCCTGCTAGTGGACTGTATGTGGCATTTTTGTGGACTGGAAGAGTGTAGGAATTTCAACAGCTCAGAATGTCCAAGGTTGCGTTTTCTAGACGCTTCTAGAACCAGAACTGTGTATCTGGAGCTACATTTAACTGGTTTCCACGGCAGAAAAACCTCAAACAAGCCTATAATCATTGCCAAGCCTCAGCAAGAATCTTGGAACTGGAATCTGGAGTTGTTGCAATGTGTTCTCTGGAATAAAGATCCATAAATGTGTAGTACCAACAGTACAAAGTTTGGTATGAGGAGGAGGATGGTCTGGGCTGTTGGGGAAGGATTAGTTCTTAATTCCAGTGAATCGTAATGTTATTTCCTACAGCATACAAAGACCTTTAAGAAAAAAAACACAGCTTTTATCGTTCCAGTACGACTGTGTCCCTGTGGAGGAACTTTGTGATCTCAATGCAGTGATCTTGAATACTGAATACATTTGGGTTGGACTGGAGTGCAAGGCAGGCCTTCTTGTCCAACCCCCTCATATTATGCTCATTTTTACAAATTCCCAGGTACTCTGAATGCAAAAGAGGGCCCACCGTTAGTTGGGACTCTTAACAACCATTCAAGACCTGGTAGACCACCAACCAATCAGACAAATTGCACTTGAAGTGAGTCTGAAAGGATATGTAGCTTCAATCTGTTTCTGGTATTTGCACTAAAACACAGAGTCTGGACATCTGAGGTGCATCATAAAGTATTATAGACTGATGAGTGTCATGAGCTCATGAGAAAGAAACATGCAACCAGCTTCTCAGAGTGAATGTGAGATATGTAAAAGATGCTCCACCATCTTCAAGCCTCTCAGAATAAGCCTGGAATTGTTTGTAGCAACCTACCAGTGGTTAATTTGCTATTGAATCCTTAATTATACAAAGTCAAACAAGAAATTCTTGTAAGTGTTTCCTGCATTTGTATTTGTTTGCATTTAAACTAAATGTACATGGGGTTTTTGACAAGCAGGGGAACACTTTTTTAATGGTTTTAAACACTTTGATATCTTTACACTCTGTAAGGCTGCTTTGTGACAACATGTGTTGTAAAAAGCGCTGTATAAATTAAATTAACTTGACTTTGACTTGTGTTATAAAATAGATAGCTTACACTATCTATATTCCTTATGTTAATAATTCCTATTGTATTTCAGAAAGTCTGGCTTGACATCGAGCTGCCAGAGACAGGTGGCAAAGCTCATTTACATTCCAGTTGCTGAGGTAAGTGGTTTACTGAAGCACGGTTATATGCGAGAAAGTTTGCAACATAATCTGTGTGTTGAGAGAGAAAACGTTTGGAAGTGAAATCAGAGACATTGTCCACTGGTGCCTGGACTTGCCTCTCACCTGTGTGGATGGCCCAGTTTCGGAATAAAGTGGCGTCCTTGTCTATATTCCAACCGTGTCGAGCAGCATGTTTCCAAGGAATCTGGAAGACCCTAGCAGTCTAAAGTTTGAAAAAATAAATAAATATATATATATATAAAGTTTAAAGGGGTGGAAAAATGAAAGCGAACATTTTTACACAGACACAATGATATTAGTAGCAACACTAAATAGTTCACAGAATACATATATACAGTACAGTGCACATGAGAAAAAGCTTTTTTTTCCCTTATACAAAACATTAATATTAGTATTATTGTAAATAACAGTAACACAGTAAAGACTGAGTGCATCAATGTGTTGGTTTAACCATTTCCAGATCTTGTTACTTGGAGCTACTATCAAATCCCTTCCTTAAATCAGGTGCTGCTGGAGTTTCACACATCCATGCAATGGAGATCTGGAACCAAACCTGTGTTCCTCTAACCATCTTTACAGTAAAGCATCTTTATTCATTTCTTCTAATGTTAACATGTGGCAGAAAGAGGCCCAACGCTGATATAAACGACATTTATATACATACGTATTGTATAGGACTTCCTATAAAAATCCTAAAAGCTGTAAGTAAAGTGTTTAATATTTACTTCATCCAGCCAAATGACTCCAGGGTATTGTCCAGATTTGATCTGTTCTTCCAGCCATGGACGTAAACGCAAACGACCTTGCATCTTGAAGTCTTCCTGCTCCTCTGGGACTCCAAGAAACACCACTGTACTGTACTGTACCGAACTTGACAGTCCTGTAATGTAAGGTAGAAGCTTCTCCAGTGCTGCGTCTACCTCTGAATTGAACAGAATCTTAAACGTTTGAACCTGACTGATAGCTGCGGTAATTTATGCATTGTTTGGTTTACTGTGACATGAAATACATTTAGATGAAAAAAATCTGTATAAGGAAATGACATACCTCTCACTCCCAGAGCTGCTTTCGTGCGGCTGAGCGACAATCAATCTCTGCCGCCTCTCTTAGCCGTGCATATCTTTTCTTTCAAGCTCTGTACCTGCACCAACAGGTTTCTACTGTTTCCATAAACCTGCTGGAGAATTTCTCTGGTACTGGATGACATATCGCCCCAACACCTATCCTAAAGAATCCACGCCCCCACATCAGTTCGCTGGAACGTTTTTTTTATTTTATTTTTAAGTATGTTACCATGACATTATCGTCGGTGAAACTCGGATTAACAAGTGCTGTAGCTTGTTACTGAATAGTGTGGTAACCCTGTCTGTAA
This sequence comes from Lepidarchus adonis, assembly GCA_037576955.1. NCBI lineage: Eukaryota > Metazoa > Chordata > Actinopteri > Characiformes > Lepidarchidae > Lepidarchus > Lepidarchus adonis. Next base: position 3,609,234 of record JBBIGC010000082.1, on the reverse strand, counting down.
GTATAGTGTCCAAGATATGACGCACCTATGGTTTTTTCCAGACATTATGGAAAGATGTTCTCTGTCATATTAGCATCACCACAGACTTAAGTGAATCAGGTCAATATGAAAAAAAAATATCTTGTACATTTCCTATGAGAACAAAAAAATATATATATTTTTAAGTACTGGGCAGGGGAAGTTATACAAATTATGTAACTAAAGGTGGTACACTGTATATACAGTACTTTGCAAAAGTCTTTGCAATCTTGCAAATTGTTTGCTTCCATTTCTCAGCAGTGAGTGTCTTTCTTCCAGCAAATATACAAATTATTATTTAAATAAATATAAACAAACAAAAGCAGTAAAATAGTGAAAAATAAAATGTTAATTAGTTTTGTGTAATAAGTAGGTAAAATGGGACAGTTTTGGTGATTCCCCTTCAGCCTCCAGCCATCACTTCATTTAAGCACTGATTGAGTTTAAACCAGGGATTTGATGGTTCCTACAAATAATTCTGGGCTTCCATGCAAATAGTAACTCAACACATAGACAGACTTGCACTATTCACTGTAGTGATTGTACTAGTATTGATTCTAATATTAGTGATCTGCAATTGCAATTACAAATGCTTTGGTATACATGTGTTTATTTCTTTTGTGGAGAAAAGCAGAGAAATTTGACATAATTTCACAAAAAACTCAAAAACTTGGCTGGACAAAATTATTGGCACGTTTTCATTTTGGAGGTAATTTTTTTTTTTTTCAAGCATATGATGCTCGTTTAAACTCACGTATGCCAAGAAACAGGTGTTGGCAGAAAACAAAAACTTTTGATCATTTAAATAGTAAAGGCTACACAGTGAAGCTCCAAAAGGACTGTCTCACATGATGCAAATGTAAAAGTATTTCTTAATAAAAAAAATATTTGTTAATGTTAATTAAAAGTAGGGCGTACACTCCGTCACGCTGGATCGTTTGCTTTTTCCCTGTACATGGGGATTTGTTGCATAACCATGACAACGTAGCCATGACAATGTTTCATTCAGTAGCCGTAGCCAAAGCCAAAGCATCATGGGAGACGTATGAAAGAAATAGTTATCGGGGGAATTCAAAACAACAGAATATGAAGGAAAGTTTACTTGTTAGTTTGTTTAAAGAGAGGACCGTTATAATCGCTTAGAAGCGGCTGTTTCAGCCAAACATTAAAATTACGGTCGGGTTAGGACAGAAAAAAAGGGCCTGATCAGCACTCTACTGCTGACACAGAAACATAAATTGGAGTTTGCCAAAATGTACTCGAGGAAGCCAAATTTCTTGGAGAATGTCTTGTGAACAAGACCAAGGTAGAGCTTTTTGGTAAAGCACATCATTCTACTGTTTACAAAAAAACGAATGAAGCCTACAAAGAAAAGAACACGGTACCTACAGTCAAACATGGTGGAGGTGTGCAAGATATCTTAAATCTGAAGACTAGCGAAAGATTTTGGGACACAATGTAGGGCTCAGTGGTGTCATGGGTGTTCCAGCAGGACAATGACCCCAAACATGCCTCTAAAGCCAGAAAAGGTTGAATACAAAGCGCTGGAGAGTCTGTATCTAAATCTGATATTCAGTTATGAAGAGATCTCAAAATTGGGAGAAGGGAGAAGACACACTTCAAATCTGAGAGGCAAATAAGGTGGTAAAAAATTCCAGTTGAGATGTGTAACAAGCTTGTTGATGGTTATAGGAAGCGACTGGTTTTTAGTTATTTAGTTATTTAGTTATTTAAGGGTGAGCAACCAAATATTAAGTTATGGATGTCAATAATGTTGAGTATTTTGTGAAATTATGTAAAATTTGGCTTTTTTTCTCTGCTTTTTCATGTTGATCCAATGCACTTAAAGAACATTAACACGTGTATACCTAAACATTTGTAATTGCAAAAGTCTTCTGGGAGAAATGAAACATTTTCTGGAAAAATTCCAGACTGGTACTTGAACCTGCAACCTTCTGATGCCAGGAGCAAAGTCCTAACCACTAGGCCATAACTGCCCCTGCTTTACAGCTTTAAACAATGTGAAAAAATAAAATAATAATAATAAAACTGCCACTTTGGACCATATACAGTTGTGCTTATAAGTTTACATACCTTGACAGAATTTAAGATTTTTCAGAGAATATGAATGATAACACAAAAACTTCTCTTTCATTCATAGTTAGTGTTTGGCTGAAGCCTTTTATTATCAATTACTTGTGTTTATTCTTTTTTAATTCTGTTGATAATGATTTAAAAAGAGTAATCACAGTTGAATATATAAATGGTTTCAGCCAAACACTAACCATGAGTGAAAGAAACGTTTTTGTTATTCATATAGCCCAGAAATCAAACTTATGAGCACAACTGTATGTTGGAAATGACCTGACATCATTCATATGGGCAATATTGCTTTTTTTGTGTTTGAAACTTTTTTTTTTAACTCAATAGCTTTGTTCACCTTAAAAAACACCTTCAAGTGTTTGTCCAAATGTGCAGTTTCCGGTTGCTTTCATAAAGTATATGTAGGTATTTAGAATATTCTTAAAGATAAGAATCCATCAGCTGTTGCAACATGCCAGTTGTTAGCTGTGATGCTAAACATGCAGAATCACAGAAAAACAGCAATTAATTTCTCATGAAGCTGAATTCCACCCGTGGTGGCGTATTTTTGTAAAAACTTCCTCGTGAATATGTTGATCATTATGAAGAATTTAGGAGTGGCAGGTTAAGGGGATGCCTGAATTTTAAATAAGAAGAACAAACAAAAGACAAGCCTTCATTTAAATTCATACATGACTAAAAGTATTCTTTGATGTGACATAACCACCCACTATATATAAGTTCACCAGGGAACTGACTTGCCACTTTGACACAGAACAACCATGCAGGACCCTCAGCGTAGGCAGCGCAGGTAGGATTCAGTTACATTTGGGCATTATATCTATTTACGCTTTTGGTTTAAAAGTTTAAAATCTCACATAATGCTTTACTCTGTCAGTTATAAGTGATTTAAAGTCCCATTTAGTACATTCAGAAGTATTACATAATAAGAGAAAAAGATGATTACTATCTAATTCTGTATGTTCTAGATAATTTCCCAATACTTCAGACTAGATATGTCAAGACTACACTGACTATAGTTTAGAACGGTTCTGATCTGTGATGGTGTGTGGAACAGGCAAGCTTGGGATGTTGCTAAAGAGGTGCCCATCATCCAGGATGAGCAGAAGGTTCGGAAGCGGTTGCGTGTCATCCAGATCATCACCTGCACGACAGTAGGAATCTTGGTGTTTGCACTAGCCTTCTTTAGCAAAGTAAGTTTGTATTATTTTATATATGACAAAAAAAATGGCTTCATCTGGCATTTATTACTTTAAAATGACAATGTTCAAGCATCATTTTGTGGCATTTATTGTCAATTTAATTTATTGTCAAATTAATCAAAGTGAGTTTGTGTTATTTTATATATAACAAAAAAATGGCTTCATTTTGTGTTTAAAAATAATCATTTTGGGTTATAGCATCTAAAAATAGACGATAGCACCCAGACTATTGTAAATGACTTTAAAATAACAATGTTCAAGCATCATTTTGTGGCATTTATTGTCAGTTCAGATAACTGCTACCTGTTCATCTCCCCCAGTTAACATTAGAAGTATGTTTGCAATTTAAATATTACATTTAAACCATTTAAAACAAGCAGTTTTTGACAGTTCACTAAATAATCAAAAACAGATCATTAACACATCACACTATATGGCCAAAAGTATATGGACCCCAATTCTATCTATTGGATTTAGAAGTTTTAGCCTCTTACTCTTACCATCTCCAAAAACCTGTGCTGGCAGAAGCCCGGGCAGTGTGGGCATCTCGGGGAGGTTTGCGTTGACCACACGCCGGAAAGCGAGATTCGAACCCCCGACGCCGGCAAGTCGTATTTCTCCTTTTAAAGGGAGAAAGAAAAAAATCTGGAAAGCTACGATAAAGACTGAGCTAAGGAAAAACAGAAAACTAAACGTAGAGGGCAAAACCCTTGGAAAAATAAAATCGATTTTCCGGCTTCTGTGGCGTCTTTTGGTGTCTTCTGTGGATCAGCTGATCGAGGTCCGCTCATGGACTCGGTACTCCCTCTAGTGGTGATACTAGGGAGTGCCGTCCTCCCAGAACCCTACAGGCCTCACTGGCGTCATAGTCATAGTCATTTTCGTACTATACCGAGTTTAAAAGCTGTTATTGTGAAAGGGAAAAACCATGAAGTGACTAGTAAAACTCGCATGGACTTTGCTCCTGTTAGAGTAAAGCGTGACTGAAGCATTTCTGTGATCATCAGTGCTATTTCCCCTTAGAGAAAATCTACCTGTGATACTCATACTCATGGCCATATGTGCAAATGTATTTATAGCACATTTCTAAGCTTTCTTAGATAAGAAACATAAGCTTTCTGAATAAGTTTTGATTCACAAGCCAGTTGTTCATTTCTCAATCCTTATTACAGATATGCCTTTTGTTACTAATAAGCATCACCAACGAGAGGTCCATCACCATACCCAACAAACCTTATGCCATCCTCTTCACTGGGTGCCTTTTAATAGCTCCAAGCGTCTTAACACTGATCAAAAGCTTTTGGAAAATCACTTTCAAGGACTCGAAAACACCACTGAAACAAACTCTTTTATGGGTAAGTACCAAAAATGGTCAATATGCTGTATACACAGTGTTGTTGTTGTTGTTGTTGTTGTTGTTGTTGTTGTTGTTGTTGTTGTTGTTGTTGTTGTTATGATGACGAGCAGTAGTAACTGTAGGGTTTTTGTCTATGTTTCCTGGTTGTCCTATAGCTGCATGTTCAGTTCTAACCAATGATGGAAGGGTACACTACTATTAATCTGAAGTATATTAATAATGTAACAACACCAAACCATATCACTGGATTAAGATATTCCATGAGTCTAGGATGTATTGGTTGAGGAACCATTAGGGTTTGTATTATGAACAAACTACTGAAAATACTTTTATGAAGGACTTTATCATACTACAGGGAATAATACCTGGGAACCCAGCATGGTTCTGGATAACAGAACCCAGAGGCCGGACAGGATATTATTTTATGTCTGTAGTTTAGTCTACAGCTTAAGACAATTAATTTATAACAAAGTCTATAAGATGTGAATATTCCTCCTATCTTTAACGTCATTAAAATAATTCTGTTAAGTGAGATAATCTTGTATTATTACATAAGGTTGTTAGTATTGAAAGCAGATAATATTACACACATTGTATTTTTTATAAATCAATACCAACAAGTTACCACTTACACTATGAATATGAGATAACGATGCTTTATGAGCATCAGGGAAGCATTTACAACAGTATTATGAGATACTATGGTTATTGTGCAAACACACTTATCTCCAGGCATTTGGTTCACAATACAGAAGAATAGCAGCAGAATAATCATGACCAGGCCAGTTTTCTATTAGACTGAAAGGACTTAATAACCTACATAACAACAACAGCAACAACAACAACAATAATAATATTAAACACACTTTTTTTTAACTTATTTATTTTATGTATGGTGGGGTTCTTGTATGTCATATTTTTAAATGTATTCTTTTCACAGCCTAATTATAATTTTCAGTAAGTTAAAAGATAAGATATTTTAATAACCTGCTTTTTCAAATTCAATTAGCATAAATTAATTTCCAGAATAAATGAAGTCAATAATTTAACAGCCCTGTTTAGTTCATTTACATTTTAAAATATTTTTTATTCACATAGTCTGCAATTTGATACAACTATTGCATTATTCACATATGAAACTCGTTCATTTTATGTAGTATTTTTTCAGTTAAAACACTGGGTCTCACTACAGTGTATTTTACCAACAAATATCCAAGAATTGTGCACTATTATTATTAATATTGTGCACTATATTTATAGCTATTTTGGGCAGATAAAAAAAAATTTCAATGCAGAAATGGCAGCCTCTAGTCATTTCATTCCGGATACAACTGTAACATATTTTATGTGCAAGAACAGCATATTTAGATTTAACATAATGTAATTAAAGAGTATAACTTGTATAAATATTATATTTATGATTAAATTATTGTAATATTATGATATTTTTAGATGTTTTAAAATAAAATAGTGTAAGCAAGCACAGATATTGTCCAAAAGAATAAGACAATGTCACTACCATATTGTAATAAAAAAAAAATCAAAATGAAATATATTATCAATGACAAAATGGAAAGGGACTTACAGAATACTAATATAATCAAACAAAATAATTTGAATTAAAAGAGTAGAGTTTAAATAGAAATATTGTGTGAGAGATCTCTAAAACAGAAGAAATTTGCATTTTATTGCAATAAAGAGGTGTTTTTTGCCACATAAGTTTTAGGATTGGTCATCTCCATGACCCCAACTAGGATAACCAGCTCAGAAAATGAATGAATGAATGAACGAATGAATAAACAAATGAATGCATGAATGCATGAACAAACGAACGAACAAATGAATGAATAAATGAATGAACGAATGAACAAATGAACGAACAAATGAATGAATGAATTAATGAATGAACGAACGAATGAATGAATGAACGAACGAATGAACGACTCAATGAATGAACAAATGAATGAATTAATTAATTAATAAATAAATGAATGAATGAACAAAGGAAGGACGGAAGGACGGAAGGAAGGAAGGAAGGAAGGAAGGAAGGAAGGAAGGAAGGAAGGAAGGAAGGAAGGAAGGAACTAATTAATTAATTAATTAATTAATTAAACCTTTTGTGCAGTTAGAACAGGGAAACATTTTAATATGCAGGGCAGTACGGTTCTCCAAAACCAAGACACAATAACTTAGAATATTTGGCTCCAGGATGTTCTGTTTTTTTTCTAGTCATACTTTTCTTTATTTATCTCTGCACAGGTTGTCATTGTAGAATTCTTGGTGGCTCTTGGCTCATCCATCCTCACCCTGATCTGCATGCCAAAATTCGACATCCTGACTAATGTGATGCTTCTGAACAGCGTTGGAATATTATCAGCCGTACTGCAGGTGATCACAAATACGGCAGTGCGTGGTAGAAGACGCTTTAGAGTAACTTCTTTGGCCTCTGTACTCTTCCTCACTGCTGGCTTCGTCTTGTTTGGTATGAATTATCTAAGGGAGAGAAGCATGAAGCAGGTTCTGCCATTTGGTTTGGCCATAGGAAGTATATTCCTGGTCTCTCTGAACTGGTGGGAGAACTATGCCACGCTCTTCCAGAACACCTTCTTCAAGAACATCATCGCGGACATCAAGAGGTCACGGAACTTTGTCAGCATCATATCCAGTGTGGTGCGTATTGCTGTGGTAGCCACTGTCCTGGGAGCTTACGTGAAGCTCTCGGAACAGGATTGGTCATCAGTCCTGTCCGTCACTTTATTCACCAAGAAGATTGTTCTGAGCCTCTTTGCCATTCAGGTCCTTTCATCAGCCCTGTGCCGCTGGGTGGCTGTGGTGGCCTGCAAAATGCACGCTGTCCGCCGCAGTTTTATCCTTCCATTGCTCCTCACGTCTCCAGTCACCCTGGCTGCCTTCATTCTAGCTATTTGGATTCCCTACCTGCAATTCAATCAAGAGGCGAATTTAAATGGCACGTTCGCTTATTACTGCAGTGATAGTAACTTAGAAACCTTCGCTATCATGTATGGGCCAGGGCTGCCTGTTGTGAAACTGCTGGTCACTGATTTGACGCACCAAATCTGCAATCAAACCGTCTTCTCAGAAGGAACGCCGGGGGGTTATGCCCTGATGGGAAGCTCCTTGGTCAGCTGGTGGCTTGGACTGGTGCTCTGCACTCTCTACATCTGGTTTCTCAGCACAAATCGCATTGAGAGGACCAAGGAACTGTTTGCACGCAACCTATATGAAGCAGCATTCATTGACCAGTCCATGCTGCTCAACACCAGGTTTGAGGTGGTGCTTCAGCAAAAGCAAAGCAGGTACTTAAAAAAGTCTATATTTTTTGTATGAATAGTGTTATGTTGCAGTGTAGAATGAACAGAATAAGCCATGTGATAAAAATATAAGATAAGATAATCCTTTATTGTTCCACAATGGGAACTTTCATGGCAGAAAAGACAGCAAACCCTTAGAAAAACAATAAATAAGAAAGTTACTGGTAATAAAATAAAATAATATACTAATACAATAATGTATGTTAAATAAAATAGATGTTAAAGGTTATCAGCATTGCCCCAACCCAATTGGATACACTTCTGTGTTGCATAAATTCACCCAATATGTAGCTTTTTGAGCCTCTATAACCTCTGCTTAATCATAAATCCGTGTTACTCATGTACATCATATCAGAAATATAATGTTCTTAGTTATGTTTACTGTACTATAGAAATGAAATGCACATGTTATTGTCTTTAAAAAGGGAGAAAGATAAGATGACCATCTACCTCTGTGCAACCATGTGGCATGAGACGTATGATGAAATGATGAAGATGATAATCTCGATGTTCAGGTATCAGTGAAACGGGAGTTTATTCCAAACACTCAGAACTTGTTGTTTATTTTATATAATTTTTTTTTCATCTTCCAGGCTGGACAGGTTCCGACCAAAGAAAAACCAGTTCAATGACATTGCCTTTGAGTGTCACATTTACTTTGATGATGCTTTCGAGCAAAAAGGCAATGAGCGGTGTGTGAATGAGTATGCAGAGACACTGGCAGAGGTCATCAAAGAGGTTTATATGTAAGTGCGTTCTGTCATGACACATATAGCCATCTGCTGTTATTTCTTAAGCATTAATTTGTTTAAAGAGACATCACTCCATACAACAAGAGGGATTTCATTGTTAAAGGAAAATCTCAAAACATTGTAATATTGTGAAAAGGTTCATTGAACATTGAACATATATTATATACGTTGAACAAAAAATATAAACGCAACAGTTTTGTTTTTGCTCCCATTTTGCGTGAGCTGAACGAAAAAATCTGAAACATTTTCTACACAAGATACCAATTTCTCTTAAATACTGTTCACAATCTAAATCTGTTAGTGAGCCCTTCTCCTTTGCCAAGATAATCCATCCCACCTCACAGCTGTGAATATAAAGGTGCTGATTAGCGGATGAATATTGCACAGATGTGCCTTAGACTGCCCACAATAACAGGCAACTCTGAAATGGCGGAGGGAGCATGTGATTGGCTACGGACTGCAGGAATGTTACCAGAGGTGTTGCCCGTGAAATTAATGTTCATTTCTCTAACATAAGCGTCTCCAAATGCATTTCAGAGAATTTAGCAGTACATCCAACAGGTCTCACAACTGCATCACGTGTAACCACACCAGCCCAGGACCTCCACCTCCAGCATGTTCACGTTCATAACCATCTGAGACCAGAAAACCTGAATTTCTGCACAAACTGTCAGAAACCGTCTCAGGGAAGCTCATCTGCATTCATCTGCAGTTTGCTGATGTCAACGTTGTGGATGAAGCGGCCCATGGTGGAGGTGGGGTTATGGTGTGGGCAGGCGTATGTTATAGACAACAAACACAGGTGCATTTTATTGATGGTATTTTGATGCACAGAGAAACAGTGATGAGATCCTGAGGCCCATTGTTGTGCCATTTATTCATGACCATCACCTCATGTTCAGCATGATAATCCACAGCCCCATATTGCTGGAAACATCCCAGTTCTTCATGGCCAGCAGACTCACTGGACAGGTCACCCATTGAGCAGGTTTGGGAAGCTCTGGATCAGTGTATACGACAGCATGTTCCAGTTCCTGACAATATTCAGCAACTTCACACAGATATTGAAGAGAAGTGCCCCAACATTCCACAGGCCACAATCAACAACCTGATCGACTCTATGTGATGGAGGTGTGTTGCACTGCATGAGGAAAATGGTGCCACACCAAATACTGACCCCCCAGTAAGGCAAAACTGTCCCCACTTCAGAGTGGCCTTTTATTGTGGGCAGTCTAAGGCACATCTGTGCATATTCATGTCTAATCAGCACCTTTATATGCCGCACCTGTGAGGTGGGATCTCAGCAAAGGAGAACTGCTCACTAGCACAAATTTAGATTTCTGAACAATATTTGAGAGTAATGGGTCATTTGTGTCTGTAGAAAATGATTCAGAGTTCAGCTCATTCAAATTGTTGTGTTTATATTTTTGATCAGTATAGATTCATTACACACAGAGTGAAAGGTCAAGCCTTTATTTCTTGGAAATTTGATGATTATGTCTTTCCGAAATAATAATTTTTGGGCAGCCTAAGAACCTTAATCAGCTGGTGTAACCTTAGCTAGAGTTGTAACCTCTAGTGTAAGCAGTGTTAGGCTTGTGGCTTCACACTCTAAATGTCTTGGACCATGTCTATAAATTTTTATTTATTCAAATCTATTTCTTTTATTCATGTAAAGCACATTGAATTAGCATGTGTATTATAATGTGCTATATAAATAATATAAATAATATAAATCACCTTGCCTTTAACATACCAACAAAACATAACATACAGCAGTATGTCTTAGATTGATACTAGATAGATGTTTTATTTTACATTTTTGCAAAGAAACAATTGCATTAACAATTCATTCATTCATTTTTTAAACCACTTTATTCACTTTTTGGGTCGATGGGAAGCTGTAGCCAAACTCAGCTGACTACAAGGCAAGGCAGGATACAACCTGGACACTAGGTTGTAAAGCAACACAGAGACACACACACACACCTATAGGAAATTTATAGCAGCCAGTCGAACCTAAACCACAAGCTTTGGATAGTGGGAGGAAGTTTCCTGGTTTTCCTGGTTTTTTTGGTGTACCTAGAGAAAACCCAAGGAACACAGGAAGAAATTGGAAATTCCTCATAGAAAGGCATCCCTGGCTGACCCGGGAATCAAGAATCCCAGAATGCTTTGCTGTCTAAATCGCCCATAGGTGTGAGTGTGTGTGTAAATGGTTGTCTGTGTTGCTTTTTGATATTAATATCAATCCAATCATAAAACTACAATGCTCACTCCCATCAGAATACCAACCTGAACAATATTAAAAAACACTTTGTGTCATAATTACAGCATGACATGTGATACCTTTAATGATTTTACTTTTCCTCTTCATACACAGCATATTCAGTGATGACAGCGAAGGCAGTTTTAGAGAAAGAAAGCCACTTCCTGAACAGAAAATCATCCACACTCCTTATGGCTGCCGACTGCAATACACTCTTCCCCATGGAAACGTTCTAAATGTTCACTTTAAAGACAAGCAGCAAATTCGCCACAAAAAGAGATGGTCACAGGTACTCAGTTTATAGAACAGAGAACTTCTAAACATGTTCCTCTAGATGTTTGAAATTCTAGTCATATAGTGTTGTGGGAAAGCCAAGGGCAATATAAGTACTTTGTACAGTGACGGTAATTCACGTACAGTGCAGTTGTGGTACAATGTGTAGTGTTTGATGTGGGATGTAGAGATTAGATGGGAGGAGGAGGGAGGAGGACGGAGCTATATTGTCTGCGGGCCTGCCCCTAATGAGTGACCGTTTGGTCCACCCCACAGATTATGTACCTGTACTACCTGCTAGGCTGGAAACTGAGTAAGCCATATCATCAGAAGTACAAAGAAGGGGACAAAGAGATAACAGACATTGAAGACAGCTTATGGGTAAGTGCATCTTCAAATAACGGTTCATAATTCAGCTTCATATTCTTCAGCTTTGTGATGTAAGCTTGAACGGCTTGTCTTCTCCAGAAAATGAAAAACAATACCTACATTCTGGCACTAGATGGGGACACTGATTTCCAGCCTTCGGCTGTCATGCTCCTGGTGGACCGTCTCAGGATGTACCCAGAAGTGGGTGCTGCCTGTGGTAGGATTCACCCCACTGGCACAGGTAAGGAAGTGTCAAGCACAAACACATAGACAACCATTTCTACATTAAGGCTATTGTACAGTGCACCCATTGTTGACACAAATGTTCAGTTGCACATACACATGTAGTCAAACCCCATTAGCTTGCCCCTATTGGTCTGGGCCCTAAATTTGGCAAGAGGCGGCGTGAAGAGCTATCAAAATGGATTGATGAAAATTTCAGCGATATCCTGTTGTGTCTTTGCTGTGATCGATTTTTCCTTTTTTTGCTCGTCAGTCAGAGAATGCAACTTTCGTTTGCTAGACATTTTGGGTCCTAAACTCAGAATCAAATCTACCACGAATAGTGTAATTATTGTGAAAATGTAATTTGCAACTGGTCATACTAGCAGAGGCAGCCCATGGACAGGCAGACCAACCAACCAGCTGTCAGTCAAATAGTGGGATTTCCTGTGTTGATTGTTGGTTCAGACACCAAGCAGACTGAGGATGCATCGATGCATCAGCCCATCATACGTTAGTGTCGCTCACTCACCAACACCAGCGGTAGACCTATAGAATTAGCACAACCGACAACATTCTAGGTTACAGTGCTGACACAGACCCAAGTTTGGCAAGCTATAGAAGGAGAAATGCATACAACTGACACTGTGCACATTGTGGCGGGGGCAAGGAGTGAGCTTAACAAGACAAATAATATGGAAGGAATTCTTCTGCAGATGAATTTGGCAAGATATTGGGGGCGATATAACAGGGTTTGACTGTATAGTCTCTACAGAACAGCACAGCTCACCATCTGTTGCTCATCATCTATAATGTAATGAATCCAAACTACGACTAGGTTGCCCTAAGAAATCAAACCCCTCAAAGATTTTTCTCAAAGCTTGAAATTCCTCACACTTTCTGTAATTGTGCTTCAGGCCCGATGGTATGGTATCAGAAGTTTGAGTATGCTGTAGGCCACTGGCTGCAGAAGTCGGCAGAGCATGTGTTAGGTTGTGTGCTGTGTAGTCCTGGCTGCTTCAGTCTGTTCAGGGCTGCGGCACTCATGGATGACAATGTCATGAAACGATACACTACCAAACCAACTGAGGCTGCCCAATTCATACAGTATGATCAAGGTAGGTTTTTAAATCATTATTTACACAATTGTACACAGTAGAAATCAGTCATATAAATGTGCTTTGCTGCAGTTACATGTACAAAGTTGGACTATTAACGACCACTGCTGCTGTCTGTTCACTCTGGGTGAAGGTGAGGACCGCTGGCTGTGCACATTGCTCCTGCAGCAGGGCTGGAGAGTGGAGTACAATGCGGCATCAGACTCCTACACTAATGCTCCTCAAGAGTTCAAGGAGTTCTACAACCAAAGACGTCGTTGGGGTCCATCTACAATGGCCAACACCCTGGATCTCCTTGCTACTGGCAGCCTGTCTTCTGAGAAGAACAAGTCCATATCCAAACCCTACATACTGTACCAGATTATCACCACAGCTGCATCCATCCTAGGCCCGGCTACTGTTTGCCTCATGATTGCAGGTGATATATTACACCAAGGGTATTTAAACCCAGCTTAACACACCTTGTTCATGTCACCTGACTATGGGAATTACCAAACTGCATTCCAGAACTGCTTTTGGAACCAAATTAGATGTTCGCTCATTGGGGAATTGCTAGTGCACATCATGAATTGATATTTACAAAACGTTTGTTGAAACACAAAAGAGTAATGGGAGAATTGGCCTCTGGTTTACTAGTTTAGCCAGAACTACCAGCATCTGGCAAGAGGAACTCAACTTGCCATGTGAACAAACTGCAAGCAGCTATTAAGTAGATTCGTCACAGTTGGTGCAGGTTCCTCCTAGAGTGCTGATCGGGCCCTTTTTTTCTGTCCGAACCCGACCCAAACCCCACAGAGCAGTGACCGAGCCTGACCCGAACCCAACCTGCATTTATGTGTCTCTGTCTGAACCCGACTGGAGTTTTAATGTTTGGCTGAAACAGCCGCTGCTAAGTGATTATAATGATCCTCTCTTTAAACAAACCAACAAGTAAACTTTCCTTCATATTCTCTTGTTTTGAATTCTCCCGATAACTATTTCTTTCGTACATCTCCCATGATGCTTTGGCTTCGGCTACGGCTGCTGAATGAAACATTGTCATGGCTACGCAAACAAATCCCCGTGTACAGGGAAAAAGCAAATGATCCAGCGTGACGTAGCGTACACCCTACTTTTAATTAACATTAAAAAGTATTGTATTTTTTTTTTAACAAATACTTTTACAATTGCATCATGTGAGACAGACCCTGTGTAGTAGCCTTTACTATTTTAATGATCAAAAGTTTTTGTCCCGTCGAGTTTGGGTAGGGTAGCCATGCTCTAGTTCCTACTGAAGCTTAGACAGGACAACCATGCAGTTTCCCTCTAGTGGTGGACTGAGAACATGCCTGTGATCCACTTACATTTTTCTAATATCTGGAAAAAGATTAAGCTTAAAGCAACTAATTATCAGTAAAGTCTCTTACTAGTCAGTGTACCTTAGTGACACTTAACAAGCCTTGCCAACAGTTTGCAAGTAAAATATTTAAAGAAAAGTATTATTTAAAAAAATGTATTTGCTCATACATTAATGAACATGTGGATACCATAAACATACATTGTAGGCACCATGTGCACAACTGTAAGCATGTTGCTTAAATGTCTTTTGTCCTGTTTGTCTGTTTTCATAGGAAGTTTTAAATTTGTCCTCAAAGTCGATGGCAATGTTGCCCTTGTGATGGCTATTATCCCCCCTGCAGTCTACATGGCCATCTGCTTTTATCTCGGGCACTCAAAATCAAACACGCAAATCACCATTGCTGCCGTCATGAGCATATTTTATGCTTTTCTGATGACAGCGTCTATGCTATCTATTGTAGGTATGTCAGGTTTTTGTAATCATCTGAATGTTATAATGCAACAATGATGTTTTTGTTTATGTGGTATTCGAAAGAACATAGATTGTGGTTTGAGATTTTTGATGAAAATTATCATGTCAAATTTATTATATGACAACAGTAAGTACAGCTGCATATATAGAGTAAAACTAGCTTGGTCTAGTATATATA
>JBBIGC010000082.1:3546016-3564799 GCA_037576955.1 Lepidarchus adonis | reverse complement strand
ACTTTTATAAGTTGAACAAGTTATACTTACAGTTGATTTTCGTGTGGTGTTGACTGAATCAAACGTGAACGCTCTTTTTATTCGGAAACTTCACTACATTTGAAAGACAAATCTGTATTTTTCACTTCACTACATTTCTATCAAGGTTCTTGTTACTCATTTCCTTTTGTTCTGAAAGTGGGTGTTGGTTTCTCACTTTTCTAAAACGTGATTGGTTTTTTAGCAGATGACAGCCAATCAGAAACCATGAGTGTTGTTACATCACACCTGTCCGCTGTAATACTGCAACACCAGCGTTTCTCAAACACGGCCAATCAGTAGAGAGAGAATGGCCGGAGAAGTAGATACTTCATACTCACACCCATAGCCATATTTAGATTCACAAAAAGAATTTAAAAAATCATATTTTTGTAAGTGTGTGTCATGTTTTGTCTAAAACTCACCATCTAATCTACGAAAGCATACAGTATTAACATATGTAAATGGTTTATTAACTACAATTGAAAGTTTATTTTCACATTCTTTCCTTTTAACTTTCTTTTATCAGTTTTGTTTTAATATATTTTAATTCTATTTTATTATCTATGCTTGTTTATGCTTGTATTGCTTTTCTTTATGCACATTCATTTTATCTCCATCGTTTAATGTCTATTTTATTTTTATGTTTTACTTTTATCCTTATTCAACCTCTGTAAAAGGTAAGTTTACTCTTTTTACATATTCTCTTTGCTTGTTTTTATTCCTCTTCACTTTTCATTTATCCCTGTAAAGCCCTTTAAATGACCATGTGTATGATAATGTGCTATATATATAAACTTAGCTCCATGCAGGACACACATTAAGACTAGGTGTGAACAGGCTATAGTGTAAATATAATGAAACAATAAATACAATGGTGTATTTGTTGTAATACAATATCCTTAGTTCTAGCCCAAATTACAGTGCTTGAAAATTCCTTCTCTAAATCACCCTTAAAATGTCTTTTATTATTAATAATTAAGCAAATCTATCTGGGGGTATTGTTAGTACTGTATTTATTGAGCCATTTATTCACTATTTTCTCAAGGGATGCTGGAGCCCATCCCAATGCACATTGGCCATTGTTTGATTTCAGGATTTTTTGGCTTTATGATTATTCATGCCCTCTTTGCTCCTGAGGACAAACGAATTAAATGGGTTTAGGCTACAAAAATAGACAATACAAATTCAATATCCATATACTGTAATGACATTTTGGAATTAAAAAAGGCCACCTAGCAGTACCAACATATTCCACTGGGGGACTGCAGCATACAGGTTCATAACAATGTATTAATGAACCAATAAAGTGCAAATCCAAATCAAGCCTTGACTGGGTTTGAGGTTTGAGGTTTGAGGTTAGGAAAATGTGTACATTAGATTTCTTTGATAAACCGAGAACTCCATGATGGATGAACAGTCCTGAGGGTTCATGCTTAGTAAGAAGGGCTTTATCTTGCTTTACACATGGATGGATTTAAAATGTCTAAGCATGACAACCCACCTTTCCTGAAAACAACATTGCCCAACTGGCCGTGAGAATCCTTCGAGCCTTGTTTCAAGGCGTTGAAGGTGCTCTCCTCAGCGATGGTCTGGATCTCAGCATCGGGTAAGCTGAAGCCAAAGAATTCTGCCACCCCCCGAACACCTGCACCGAGGTCCTGATGGAGCAAGAGAGACCAGTCACTTTCAGAGATTCCCACACCTGGTGTAGATGAGAGGAGGTACATACCTGCTTGAGTTCCTCAAATGTGATGATCATCACGTTTGGCTCGTCGATGCGTTTCTCCCAGGCCAGAGCGTGGTCAAAGTAGGAGCCCCATGGAACTGAGAAGACATTTGATATAAGACATAGTGTGGTGGTACCATGGCCTGGCAGCTGAGGTTTAGTCTAGGGAGTTACACTGGGGGACTGGGTGGTGTAACAAATGTTGTATGTTATATCCAAGTCCATAGAATAAAATGTCACTGGATAGTGATTATCTTCCATTAAAAGAGGGGAAAATCATGAGGTAACCTTTCACACAAAACATTGATAAAGAAGAACTAGTATTGGTCACCTTAATGGGGATTTCCAGTCTTTTTTTCTAAATTTCGGGCAGTGATTTTTGAGTACAGTCAAACCCTGTTAGCTGTCCAAACAAATCACAATAGTAGCAGCAGCAGCAGTAGCATGGAGGCTAAATTGCAGACCCAAGTTTGGCGATCTATAGCTGGAGAAATGCATACGTCGGACACTTTGCACATTGTGGCAAGAGTGAGTGGTGAGGATGGCAGCTTAACGAGGTAAATAATCTGGAAGGAAAACCGTTCTGCAGGGTTTTATGGCGAGAGGCAAGTTTGGCAAGATAACGTGGGTGAGCTTACAGGGTTTGATTGTATATTAGCAAACGGCTAATCTACCAATTTGTCAGACTATTAATTGAGTAATTGCCTCTAAAGTAAAGAAATGGCATTTGCAAATAAACCGAACACCACAACTAATATTTGACATCATACTTTCCTAGAAATGAACTTGAAGTTTTAAAAAACAACATGTCATCAAACATGTAGATAACGCTAATAGATTCATACCAAACCTCAATTCTCAGGCATCTACAGCTTCACAACTCTGTCAATTTGCTTCAAGACAGAAGCTAGAGATATTAAGAGACATTAAAAACAGTGACAAAATACAAGCTTACTTTTTTGACTCAAACAAACACTACATTGCCAGAAGTATTTACTCAACCATCAAAATAATTAAATTCGGGTGTTCCAGTTTCTTCCATGGCCACAGGTGTATAAGCACTTAGGCAGTACTTCTTCTACAAACATTAGTGAAAGAATGGGTCGCTCTCAGGAGCTCAGTAAATTCCAGCGTGGTACCGTGATAGGATGCAACACATCGTCGTGAAATTTCCTCGCTACTAAATATTCCACTGTTGACTGTCAGTGGTGTTGTAACAAAGTGTCAACTCAGCCACAAAGTGTTCGGCCAAATAAAATGACAGAACAGGGCCATGGATACTGAGGCGCATAGTGCACAGAGTTAATCGGCACAGACCTCCAAACTTTATGTGGCCTTCAGAATAGCTCAAGAACCTTGCGTAGAGAGCGTCATGGAATGGGTTTCCATGTCCGAGGAGCTGCATCCAAGCCATACATCACAGAGTGCAATGCGTTGGATGCAGCTGTGTAAAGCGCAGCAACTAAAGCAGTGGATACGTATTCTCTGGAGTGACGCATCACGCTTCTCCATCTGGAAATCTGTTGGACATGTCTGTGTTTGGAGATTGCCAGGAGAACAGTACTTGCTGACTGTATTGTGCCAAGTGTAAAGTTTGGTGGAGGGGGGATTATGGTGTGGGGTTGTTTTTTGGGAGCTGGGTTTGACTCAGCATACCAAGAGATTTTGGACAATTTCATGCTCCCTACTTTGTGGAAACAGTTTGGGGAGGGCCCCTTCCTGTTCCAACATGACTACACACCAGTACACAAAACAAGGTTCATAAAGACATGGAAGAGTGAGTTTGGTGTGGAAGAACTTGACTGGACTGGACAGAGTCCTGACCTCAACCCTATAGAACACATTTGGAATGAATTAGGCCGGAGACTGTGAGCCAGGCCTTCTCGTCCAACATCAGTGTCTGACCTCACAAATGTGCTTCTGGAAGAATGGTCAAAAATTCCAATAAACACACTCCTAAACCTTGTGGAAAGCTCACCCATAAGAGTTGAAGCTGTTATAGCTGCAAAGGGTGGGCTGACGTCATATTAAACCTTATGGATTAAGAAAGGGATGTCACTTAAGTTCATATGTGTGTAAAGGCAAATACATTTGGCAATGTAGTTTATCAGTACAGCTGTGAGGTTGTAGGGCTGGTAATCATTGAGATTGTGAGTTCGTCACTCACACATGTTTAATCAACTTATTGATTATGATCAAGTGATTGTTACAGCTCTAATTTAATCATTGATATGCAAACAAGTCATTTAGAGTGGGCTGTAATTAAATTTACAACAAAAATGCTAGATCAGAGCAACACACAGTCAACTCAACCCTTCTTTGTGGTTAATGGGCTCAATCCCACTTTGAAAATAGAAATAAAATCTAAGCAGTCTGCAAATATCTGGTCTGAACAAATGAAAAATCCTTATAAACATGTTCTCAACAACACTATCTGTCACAGTTATTGGCACCCCTACATTTAACATTTTGTGCAACCTCCATTTGCCAAAATAAAAGCCTTCCTCTATAATGCTTAATGAGACTAAAATAAAATCTCAGTCACATACATTTTTGGTAAAGAAACGATCGATTTAATTGGATTTTGGACCACTGTTCTCAATTTCACAAGGCAAGATTTTAATTCAAAATATCCTAGTACTCAATGGAGTCCACAATGCTAATTTCATCAGCTTACTTCACAGTGAGGATGGGGTTCTTTTCTGCACACTCTTTCTTTCTACACCAAGCTTATTTCGTGAGATTGTTGCCAATAAGCTACATTTTTGTTTCCTCTAACCAAAGAACATGGTTCTAGTTATGGTTCCTGTAGCACTTTGCTAATTCTAGGTACATTGGTATTTAGCTGAAAGCAAAGGCAATCATCTTGACCCCAGAATGCTACCATCTTTAACAAATCAACCATAATCCTCAGGGAAATGTTTGTCTCTTAAGGCAAAAGTAACCACCCCCCTCACTGTGCAGAGGAGGTCAAATAAACATGTGTTCTCTTTCGTGGCTGGTTCAATACACTGTGGTTGTTTTAAGCTTCCCAAATATTGCCCTTATAGTTCCTTTATCTCATTTCATTTGTGTATTCTCTGCTCTTCTCTATGCTGTTGATCCTCATTTTCCCCTGAAAGTGTATATAAATAGTAATAAATTATAATTACATTAGCAAATCATCAAAATCATAAATAATTATGAAATTATTTATTTATTTATTTTATAATAATTATTAAAATAAAAACTGTTTTTTTGTTTTATTTTGATTAAATTAATTTTAATTATGGAGCTGATTCCAATTTACATGGTGCCATTGCTTTAAACCCGTGGTTTGTTGTTGGCGATGTTCACAGTATGTAGAAGTCGGTTGGAAAATTAGCTTTTAGCTAGTGCACCAGCAAGCTGGAATTCCCTACAGTTTTCAAACAGTCTTAATTTTGATATATATTTTAATTTCTAAAATGATTTATTTACTAAGATTGCTCTTACAATAGTTCAAATGTTATTCTTATTCTTACCTGTATTGTTTTGCTCTTAGCTAATTACTAATTTCATTATTACTTCTGTCGATATTTTTACTGGATTAAATTCCATTATAAATAAATATTCAGTCCTATTATACACTGTAAATGCTTGGCTACAGTGTAAATGAGGGATTCCCTCGATGTACAAAAATAAAGGTAGGTTGATTGATTGATGGATAGTTTGGCCCCACCCAATATAGTTGGAAAAATAATATATATATTCCAATAAAGTTGGAATAATTTTAAGCAAGGCACATTAAAATTAACAAACGCTTGTTTAATTTGGTGCCATTGAGTGTGAAACCAATTGAATCGAAGTGACAGGGATTTTAGGTATGAAAACCACCTCCTTGTATGGTGAGGCCTACTTTAGCTTTGTACCTTCACCGCTCATAAAATCATCGTAAAAGTGATCCCAGGACTCTGCACTCGGCAAGACCGGATTCTTATTGGAGAAGTGATAAAACGAGACCATGGTGTCCTTTGGGTTGCGGAAAACAACCAGCATCTAGAAGGAAGAACAGCAAGGATGTATTAAGTCCAAAGTAAGGAAGGCTAGCACCTTAAACCCACATGAATACAGTACTGAAACGGAAGTACTTCACATATAACACTGCGCTATTACTTAGCATGCAAAACATCTACAGCGTCATTACCCGGGGCCAGGTGGACCTGCATGCTCTACAGGAAATGACTACCACCTTACATAACATACTCTGCTTATTGCTTTTTCTAGGAGGAAGTCGTTGCATCTGAAGTAGTTCATTGTACCATATGCTAGAACTTTAATGAACTTAGGCTCGACATGAACAAACCTTGGTTTTCTTTTGATAGATGGCAGGTGGAATGTTGTCGGGATGCATGTGGGTCCCCAGAAGCCTGGGAGACGGGGCCTGCTGGAGGAACTGCAAAGGCACAACACACGCTAATATTGAGTGGGAGGGAAGAAACCATACCCTCAAACCTCAAACTGTACCTCACCGCTCGGACAGCTGGGCTCCAATGCATACGTGACCAAGGGAAGGTCGTGGGTTCAGGCGCAGGCTGACATAAAACAAGGCTGTAACATGGCTCGAAAGCCTTTTTACGAGTTAATGTGCAAATCTGTACTGCTTCAGCTCCTGTCACACCTATTACTGCGCCTTCCTGGACCATGAGGCTTTATGTCACGGATCATAAATACACGGAATGAATTTCTGCATAATTCGGTTGTTTTTTCAGAAGGGGGAGAAACCCGTACAGTAGTGGTGATAGGAACCAGAAGTCACAACGTCTACAATGCAAACGTAGCCGTTTTATTCACTGTTCAAAGTGTAGTCCTAAAATGGATATATCATAATAAGGCAACAATCTTTTATACATAACCATATAGGGTGAAAACTTTCCATTAGGGAACTTTTCCTACGCTTCAGACACCTGGTTCCTATCACCACCATATGGAACAATGATGATTTTATGTGTTTGGGTAAAATAGAGCGTTTCACATCAATATTTGAATGATATTTAGGGTGGACATCTTGTTTTGAGCTTCTAATGAAGGAAATAACATTAGCTTATTCATATCTTCTACATCACGCATTCATCTGAAGTAGAAAATCCAGATGAACATCCAGCATGACTCAGCATAGGCATTTCCCAGATGTTCGTCTATAACCATAAAAAATAAACCATCTCACCTGCAGTGCTTCTGAACCGAAGAACTCTATGAGAGGAGGCATCTTGGAGTCGACTTTTACACCAGTAGCTGCGGATATGATTTTGCGGAGCACCGCCACCATCCAGTTGAAACCTACGGGAGAACCTCCAATCACATTCATTCTTATCGTCAGTTCTGCCCAGGAGTTAGCAACCCCACAGAAATGGTTGGTACACAAATAAAATGCTTGTTGCCATTGACCAGTCAGCTGTGCATAGTGTCAGTAGTGTTCTTTGGGAGAGTGGGTGCCCATAAAAAAAATGGGGGGGGGGGGGGCTTGACATCTGTTATAGTTAAAGGCGGTGAGTGTCTGAACCACAGCAGGCCCCCATCTTCCAGTGGAAAGGGGGAGGTCAAACAGCTCCGTAACCCCTGTGCAGGCCCCATGTGTGAGGGGCCCACTCCTGCTCGCCAGTGTGGAGAGGCCCCGTGTTTAATTTTACATTCCCCTCTGGCTCTTATCTGTCATCTCCGCACTCCGAACTGGTCGCTGTCAGCAACCCTAGCATACAGATCACATTCCTTAAGCTTGTAGACTAACCCTGCATACACACACACACACACATACACATAAAACAGGTACTTTAGGAGCGCATACCCGCATGCGACCCATAAAGCATCTTCAAGCGACTTGTTGGATGCTGTTTTTCAAGTCAGTCTGGATTGTTTACCAACGGAGGAATGGAAATACATATCAAATAAGACCCAGTCATTGACTTTTATTCAAATTTCCATTTGAATGACACATATTACATCAACGATATTTTTTCCAAAGTAAGAGTAAGAGTAGATAGTGTTCACATAATGATTTGAATTCGTGAGTTAATTCAAGTATTGAAATTTCATGTCGGGTAATCAGTCAACAATGTTTTTCCAATATGATACCATCTTATATCTTTACTTAGAACTGGATTAAACATCTCACTAAAGAAGACCACTCACACAATCTCAACGGATCGTCAACGTCCAATTGCTTTCCCATACGACTTCCTATAGAGACTTATAGGAAAAAACTCTAAAGCTGTTTCTCATTAGGTTCAGCTTGAGGTGAAGTGCATTTCAGCTAGCATGCTGGGGAAACGGCATTCTTTACACTTACCACATTTTGGATAGGCCACCAGCATTATATCATCAACCCGGGCCTCTACAGTCTCCAGAGCTTTGAGGTTCTCCTCCGGGCTCACGATCACTGGATAGAGAACTCCATTATACCTGTAGAGCTTCTCCTCCTCCTTCATTTTCCTGGCTAGCTCCATCCTGGTCTGGATCATGGCCTGTAAAGTGGAGCTCATGCTTGTAATCTGTCCTAAGACACCCAAAGTCTCCTCGGTCTCCTTACCTGGTCTCTGGTCCATCAGTTTATGCAGCTGGACGTCCATGAGCTGTGCTTTCTCAAAGTGGGTGTGTGAGAGAACCCCGGGCATGTGCTGGTGGGTGTGTGGTAGGAGGAGGAGGAAGAAGAAAGTTGCTCCCTCCTACCTCACATGAAATTGGCGTGAGAAGCAGGCGGTTCCTGGTTGCTGCTGGAGACGTGTGGACGGGCTGGTTTCCTGCTCGTGATGGTGACTGATTGACTGACAAAATGTTCTGGGGCCGGTGCACCAGGACTTTCATATACAGTCTCGAAAAAAGACGCCCAACAGGGTCCCGCCAACATGTTGTTCTTAGAAGAGCCAGTTGTTTTTATAACTGAAATCGGTGAACGTGAAGAACCTCCAATTAAAGCTCATTCCAAGCCACGAACCAATTAGGAACCTTTATATTTTATTCAAGACTGGAGATGTATTTGCAATGCTAACCAGCAGCGAGTGTTCGCTTGGTAGAAGCCAAGTTAATTTATGGACAAGGACAGGAAGAGAGGACAAAGCATGACGGAGAGAGTGATAGATGTGAGTGACTTTTACCCAAGGAACTGCAAGGCCCCATATGTGGCCCAATCCTCAAGTCTTCAACTTGAATAGTCCGTAGTGCTCACTGGGAAATATGTTTTCAGAGCTGGAAAACCAGCCAGCGGTTCGGTCTCCATTCTCCCCAAGCAATACTGATCTTCTTCAACTGACATGAGCAGAAGCTTCATGCTGGTACTGGAGATAGAAAGGACCAAAGACTACCCATTCAAATTCAGTAACCTCCTCAATGCAGTTTCTCAATGTCAGTTGCTGAACAGTTGTGTTACAATGTGACCATTCATGACCATAGAAATGGCACAGGCATTTTTCTCTCTCTCTTGGCTTGCCTCCATTTAGTATGCAACATAAAGCGCCGGTTTTGTGGACCACAGATCTGCTTTGGTCAACCAATACCGTTTTGACACAGTCCTTTTTGCTGCTGGCTAGCGAAGCTAATGTAGATTCTGCAAGAATTCTGATGGAGCAGCGAGGATTTGCTGAGTTTTTGTAGCCGCACGATGAGGCTTAGCGGTGAAAGACGGCGTGGGGCAATATGGTGACATGATGTGATGTGTTTTGACTGGAAGTATTCTAACGCCCAGACGTGTTCTCTTTGGAAAACAGTGTCCGTGCATTCAGCCGTTATCTATGAGCCGCTGTTACAACCTTCCCTGCAAGCGTCCCATTAAACACCATGATTTTAGGGTAGCCTACTTTTTTGGGGTTTGGTAGAATAGCAAAGAATGCATTTGTTCGACTTCTGCAGTTCATGTTAGCCTGGATCACAATATACAGTCATATGTCTTAACAATGCGGAATTAAATACATCCCATTCAAATGTGAATGATTCTTCCCAACTGATGATCTCCATAGTCGGCAAAGTCACGTGACTGCCTGAAACCTCTCTAAGAAGAAAACAGTGACACTTGGTGGTAGTTTTTAACGCAGCAATTTTGGGCGCCACCCTTTTGAAAGAGGAGAAACCAGGTAAATCTGTTGTTAACATGAGTACATCGCCCATGTTTGTCTTTTCTAAACCAAGGTATGCCACCCCAAAAGGTGGATTTTGTTTTTCTAAAGCCATTCTGTTGAGGACTGAATGTTTGGGGTCAATGTCCTGCTGGAACACCCATGACATGACACAAGACCCTACATTGTGGCCCAAAATCTTTTGGTAGTCTTCAGATTTCATGATGCCTTGCCCACAGTACCAGAGATACAAAACATCCCCAAAGCATCATTGAACCTCCACCATGTTTGACTGTAGGTACTCGTGTTTTTTTTTCTTTTATAGGCCTCATTCTGTTTTCTGTAAACAGTAGAATGATGTACTTTGCCAAAAAGCCGTACCTTGGTATCATCTGTCCACAAGACGTTCTCCCACAAGAGTTTTGGCTTCAAGTACATTTTGGAAAACTCTAGTATAGAATTTTTATGTTTCTGTGTCAGTGGGTCCTGCCATAGTGTTTCATTTTGTTCAGATGTCGACGGATAGTTTGAGCTGACACTGACACTGCAGAACAGCTTGAATTTGTTTAGAAATTGATTGGGGCTATTAATGCACATTCGGACGATCCTGCGTTGTAGTGTAGTCAATTTTGCTCTTCCGTCCACATCCAGGGAGATAAGTGTTGGAAACTTCTTCATTCCACAGTGGACAAAGGAACATGAAGATCCAGTGCCATGTGTTGTAAACTTCTTGATTCCACAGTGGACAAAGGAACATGAAGATCCAGTGCCATGTGTTGTAAACTTCTTGATTACACAGTGGACAAAGGAACATGAAGATCCAGTACCATGTGTTGTAAACTTCTTGATTACACAGTGGACAAAGGAACATGAAGATCCAGTACCATGTGTTGTAAACTTCTTGATTACACAGTGGACAAAGGAACATGAAGATCTTTGGAGATGGACTTGCAGCCTTTTCTACAACTTTTGTTCTCAACTTGTCTGACAATTCTCTGCTCTTCTTTCTGTTCTCCATGCTTTGTGTGGCACAGACACACAACAGAAACGTTGAGATCTTAACTGGCTTCAGATGTGATTGCTATATTGCCCACACATGTTTCTTGACACACATGAGTTTAAACGAGCCTCATATGCTTGAAATAAAACGATTTACCCACAATTTTGAAAAGGTGCCAATAATTTTGTTTTTGAGTTTGAGTATGGTTGTTCTCAATAAAGACATAAACATATTTTTGTGTTATTCTAGGTTTATTATGTATTTCAATATCCTTGACATTAATGCAGAAAACAATGAAATTCCAAAAGGTTCACATACTTTTTCTTACGACTGTATGTTATGTGGGTTGGAGACGGTGGAACTGACGGAAAGGCAGGCGGCTGCTTTGGTTCCCGCTGCCTGGTAACGTATGTGTCCAGGCGGTTCCTGATGAGGATTTTTACTGAACCTGAATTTGCTACCTCTGCAGAAATGTGTAAAACCAAAACTAATTTTCTTTCCACTCTCTAATAATCTCTCCATCTCTATTTCTCCGCAGCAGAGAGTCGCCAAACCTGCCCCACAATCCAGAGGAACATGGCTGCAACCAAACAGCTGAATGAAGCTCATTTTCTTGTCTGCAATGAGTCAGCGAGGCCGATTGTCAAACTGGCCATGTCCCAAACTGCTTACAAACACGACAGACTGACAACAAGAGAAATTAAGGACGAAAGCACTGCACAGATATGCTATAATTATTATTTTTTAACGTTACACACAAAAAACTGAAATACAGAGGAGGCCAAGAATCAGGGGCGTCCAAAGTCGATGAAAGTCACAGTTTGGAAGTTCCTTTCCTCAGACGCCTATCAATTAACAGGTGTGCTTGATCAGGGAAACCACCAAAATGCCCTTAAGGATCAGAGCTGGACATCCCTGGCTAAGATCATCTGATTGCCACCAGCGTTGGCACCTGAAAGTGCGATAGCAGTGCATTCAGTAGTATGGAGAGTATGGAAGTGTGACCTACTTCAATCTATTTATGCTGTGGTTTATTTCATATTTATGTTTTTTTTTTTCATGTTCATACTGGTTTTTACTTTGGAAATCAGCTTTTTCCATTTTACAAGCACAATGGTGTTGGCATTTCTTGGTATTGGGACAGTAGTGTTGGTAGTGCTTTGTGAATACTATATGCTAAAACCGTACACTAATCAAAAAGGGATATTCGTTTTTCAGATGATATTTCCTAAATTGCATTATAACCTTTACAGGTGAAATTAGTGTGAACTTCCTTAAACTTTTAAACGCACATGTCCAACTGTCAATGTTTCAACATTTTTTCCTCAACTTGTTCTCTAACAAGGAGCTTAACAGCAAAACTTAAAACAGGTGTTTGATCCATGAATCAACCAATACATTTCCTGGTTCAATCAGAAATAGTATTTAAACAGTCGTCATCATCATGCTGTTCACATTTTAACATCATGAGACCAAGACGACACCTAGCACTTGATCAACAGTACCTCGCCATTGTGAGACTTCAAACGGGATGTTCTCAGATGGAAACGGCCACTGAGCTTAGAGCTTACAGCTTCACAGAAAGACATAGAAGTGGACGTCCTTTGGCCACACCCCACACTGATGACCACTTCATTGTGAACAGTCAACTCCAGGCACATTTAAGGTGGTGAGAGGTGAGAAGTGTCACATCACGACCATTTGAATCATTTACATCAGCGTGGTCTGTTTACTAGATGACCTGTTAGGGAACCTGACCACACCACCATCATCTTACATGGACCAGGGAGCATTTATGCTGGACGAGGAACCATTGGCTTCAGTGCTGTTCTCTGATGAAAGTCGATTGACATTGAGCAGAAATGATGTTGGAGTCGTCTCAGGAGAGCACTGTGCATCCGTGGTGGTGGTGTTAGTGTGGGCAGATGTGTCTAGTCCAGGGGTCGGCAACCCGCGGCTCCGGAGCCGAATGCGGCCTTGACAAAAAACCTGTTATTTATTAATTCATTTTTTAATTATATATTTTATTTTTGTTTATTTTGTTAGTTATCTTGGAGTTTGAGGTGATAGTTTAACATTGTGTAATTATGTAACTTTATTAGCAGAGTAAATAAAGTGAAATTTGAAATGCGGCAACATTTAGAGTAACGCCCCCTCACGCACTCTGGTCGCTATGGTAACGCATAAACGTTCCTTTCAGAATAAGTTTTCAGTGCTGTTGTGGCGATCAGGGTTTTCTGCCATGACTTTCATCCAGTATAGCGGCAAAGCTGAGTCTCAAACATATTTAGACATATTTTTTAAAAAAGGTGTAATTTTTTTGTACAGCCCGTTGGTTGGGACCTCTAAATTAAAACATACGATCTCTCTTTAGTTGAAGATGGGGCAAAATGGCTCAAAATAAAAATTGACATTAAAAATCTGTATTTCCATTTCTTCTGTTTCTATAATTTAATGCAACCAAACATAAAACATTAATATTATGATATTATGATTAATATCAGACAGCAGCATAGTCATGTGGTGCGTCATTCTCTCCAGGATGCGCTGCAAGGAAAAGAAACATTTAATCATCAATACTCATTTTCTACCCTACTTAGTCATTTTAATAATAGGCTTATATAACTAATATACTGACAGTCTATGTTGCCTTCATATCAGGTTTAGATAAGGCTTTTAATTTTTTGCGGCTCCAGACAGGTATGATTTCTGTTTTTTTGGGGCCAATATGGCTCTTTGAACATTTTGTGTTGCCGACCCCTGGTCTAGTCAATACAGAACTGTGCTACACTTTGTGAACTACCTCAATAACATCATTAAATCCAGTCATTGTGCCCCTGCTTGAACCACACAGATTTCATCTTCATGAATGACAATGCTCCAGCTCTTCGAGGTTGCATCATTAGGGAACATTAGTCAATGTTATTAAGACATTGACATTTTGGTTCTGGTTTACTCACCACTGTTATTGGCTTTTACTTGAATAAATTGTTTTATTTAAACACCCTACTTTCATGATATCATTGTAGCATGAATTTTTTACCTTTTCGATAAATTTTAAAGTAATACCACTAACTTTTAGGGATTGGAGTATGTTTGTGCATTTTGTGTTCAGCAGGGGGCACTCGCGTATCCTCGTTAGGAATGCGAGGAAATCCAGGAAGAGAAAAGAAGAAGCGGAGGACCCTGCTGCAAACATGGCGATGGACGGGATGTCCACGTCTCCAGCTGGGCTCTCGTACCACAATGAGTTATATCCGAGGAAACTGGGCCCGAAGCCGGACGTGGTGCCGACTGGTGTAACGGAGAGAAAAGTCGGCAGCGTAGATAAACCTGACATGGTCGCAGTGGACGTTATTAAATTCAGCGACTCGGGTACGAGCTAACTGCTAACTAGACTGAATTCTTGCTTATTTACATTCGCTGTTTGCTAACGCTTATTACAAGACAACTGCTAAACATGGACATTTAATGTTATAATAGTAATAGTCTGTGTTTTATCGTTTTTTTTTCTGTCAGATGTGACCGCTGACGCTCTGACAGGTTTACCTCAGGGCGGTTTGTTTGTTAGCTAGTTAGCTAATCGTGATTTAAGCATAATCAGGGTTTCTGTTTGCTCTTAAAAAGTCCAAATGTAAAAATCTTTAAATTTAAAACTTAAAACGTGAAGAATTTATACTGTTAAGGTCTTTAAAGCTTCTGTTTAGATCTTAAATGTCAACATGTAACACTATTTTTGGTAGCTCAAAATTCACTGATGGCACAGTGTATATTCAAAATCAGAAAACTTTATTGATCTCTGGGGAAATAGGTTACTGCACACAGAGACAGAGTCACAAAAAGTAAAATAAAATATGCACTGAGTAACAGGCAGTAATGTCTAAAACAGTATTACACATATGATATGTATATGCTTAATAAGGGAGTTATTGCACATTTAAACACAAGCAGCCTGTTGTTGACAGGTTTACCTGGTGAGTGACAGTGGGAGGAGTTAAAGAGTCTGATGGTTGTGGCCATTTCAAACTAGTTTCTGAAGATGCTTTTCTGCTGTCAACACTATAAACTGCTCATTGTCTGAGAAGACAGGCACTAAAGTTACATGAGAAATACGGTTTCTTTTAATGGTCCAGGTGTAGCAGACTGTAATAAGGCTAAAACTGATACCAAGTTGGGACTTATATAAACTACAACCCACTCTGAGTTTACATCCATACATGAAGACGGATGAATTTTGAAGTAATGTGGAGTTTCATAAGGTTTTCTAAGATCCAGTTACAGTGTTTCCCAACTCCGTCCTCTGGGAACACTGGACAGTCATTGTTTGTGATTTCTCACAGCTCACAGCCAAACAGGAACACCGAATACCTGGTACAGGTGAGCTGAGAGGAAGCAAAAACATAGACTGTCCGTTGTTCCCCGAGGACTGGGTTGGGAAATCTTGCTTAGTCTGTATGGGGGAAAGTGCAGGTTGAACCTGCTGGCTAGAGAACAATGCATATTGTGTAGAAGAAGACAAGAAGACACTAAAGTTGCATAAGCTTTGTGTAAAAGCACTTAAGACACATGCATAATCAGAAAAACACAGCTAAAATTCTACAAAAAACACACAGACCCTACAGTATTGTAAGGTTTTCCCGGGACTCGGTCTAAGGACAACCGTATCTTTATTTTTCTTGAGTGCAGGGAGATTTTTTTCAGAAATTCTAGGACTCAGATTTTCTTTAATATTCTTCCCACTTTTTACTGAGTGTTGACTTGAAATTGGTCTTGAATTTCAGTCATGAAGATTATAAATTTAACTTGACGCCCTCAGAAACTCTGATAATAAAAGTTATTTTTCATTAAATCAGTTATTTATTCTCCAGAAAACACACAGTATCATGAGGTTTTCCCTGGACTCGCTCTAAACAGCACTGTGTTGTTCTTGTTTTTTTGATCGCAGAAGTGAGGATTGTTTTCAGAAATTTTGGGACTTCAATAACATTTCCACCTTTTAACAAGTGTTGACTTGAAATTGGTCTTAAATGTCATTCATAAAGGTCTTCATCTTAAATTTAACTTGCAAAAACCCTGATAAGTTTTTTTTTCATTAAATCAGTAACTGTTCCTAACATTGATTCTCTTTTCTGTATATTTTCAGACACACCAATACACAGGAAGAAACAAGAAACAGACACTTATGTTCTGGTAAGTTGTTAAATTATGGCTCTTGTTTTTTTTTTTGCTCTTTCCAGGTTTTCTGGAAGTCAGAATTTCAAAAGCGTATTGGATTAGGCTTCCGAATGTTGCACTATTTCCCAGATGCATAGCACCAGACGATGGAGGTGTATACAGGCTTGATAGTTCTGTTTTCTCTTAAAATTGCAACACAGGAAACATTACAGCATATTGTAAACATTTCTCAGGCATTTCCAGGAAAGGCTATGTAGTATTTGATTAAAAATTCTTATTTTTAATATATTTAAAAAAAAATATGTATAATTTTAGACCAGTTTGAAGCCCCTGGTAAATGGCATGCGTTACAGTTATCAAACTAAAGCAGTGTCAGTGTTCATGTTTTTGTGTTAAACAAGCATAATACTTTTATAAATCATCCGTTTTTTTGTGGGTGAAGTATAAGTCTTCAGTCTGTTAAGCGTAGGTCTTTTGTGAACATTGTGTTACAGCTTTCCTTTCACCTGAGCCAGGTAAAGATGCTTTCACCCATACTCTTGGTTTTACTGGTTATCTAGACGTGTTTGGTGCTGTACCACTATTGTAATTGCGTAGTGTATATGTATGTGTGTTAAAGGGGAATTTATCTCATCAGCTTAGTATTCAGGTCTATTCTGTGTTTATGGCCAAAGCTTTTTTTTCAACAAGACTGAAATAATCAAATTTTTACTCCTTTTGAGAGGTTCTGTGTCTCCAAACACTGGGGGATTCGTAATTGTAGGGTTTAGATGTCCCAGTCAGTTTGACTGAAGTCAGCATGTTGTCAATTTGTCGAGTAGACGTTTAGTTTGGCAAGTGCCCCAGTGTCTCTGATCTCCCCTCCTCTCCCCTTCTCTCTCTTTATCTCCCCTTCTCAGAAAATAAGCATCTAGGCAAGTTTATTTATATAACACATTATCATACACAAGGTCATTCAATGTGCTTTACAAAGATAAACAGAAAATGTAGAAGCATAAAGAATAGAATTTATATATATATATATATATATATATATATAAAAACATCAGGGAAGTGGCCCAACCTAGGGCCATGTAATGTTCATCCATCCATCCGTTATCCAAACCATTTCGGGCCGTGGGGGAAGCTGGAGCCGAACCCAGCAGACTACGGGCCATGGAATGTATTTTAATGTATTAATGTATCTTTTTTATTCGCATCGGTTTACATCCGCCATTAATTTTTACTTCTCTTCTGCCTTTTCTTCTATTGTGAGATGGAGGATGGGGATCAACAAATTTATTTTTAATGTATATTTTTATATATAGAGTCATATGTCTATTGTTATTACGTATATATATGATATAATAAACGATGACAAATTATTTTAATATCAGCTTTCCAATTAAGTGCCCCATTTATGAACAAGCAAAATATAATATACATGAAATGATATATAATTGAATATAATATAAAATTCAATTGGCAGAAAGCAGGCTTGTTGATCTAATATGGACTCCATTTTGAACTTCATTCATGTCATACAATATTAAATTGCATAGATTCTTTTAGTTGTATTTTTTATTATAAAAACAAGGTCACAGGTCTATATTCTGCCTGATTATACAGGTCAGAAATCAGGGCAGAGACAAAAATAATGATAAAAGACAAAGTTAATAAAGCAGTTGAAATGAACACAGGCTCAGGAAACCAGAGAAAATGTAAAAGGTCTGATTTAAGTCTAATCTTGCAGTCTCAGCTTTTTCTCTTTACTGTAAAGTCATCGTTGCCTTTTTACTGTAATATACACAAACTTTGCAAAGACGTTTGGACAGGACTAATGGTATCTGAGAATAACTTCAGTCTTTATCTATCCAACTATCTTTCTATACATCTGTCTAGCCCTTCATCCACGTATCTATCCATCTGTCTATCCCTCCATCCATGTATCTGTCCATCTGTCTATCCCTCCATCCATTTATCTGTCCATCTGTCTATCCCTCCATCCATCCATCTACCTGTCTATCCCTCCATCCATGTATCTGTCCATCTGTCTATCCCTCCATCCATCCATCTACCTGTCTAGCCCTCCATCCATGTATCTATCCTTCTGTCTATTCCTCCATCTATCTGTCTATTCCTCCATCCATCTGTCTAGCCCTCCATCCATGTATCTATCCATCTGTCTATCCCTCCATCCATGTATCTGTCCATCTATCCACCCATCTGTTCATCAGTCCATCCATGTGTCTATCCCTCCATCCATGTATCTATCCATTTATCCATGTCTATCCCTCCATCCATGTATCTACCCATCTTTATATCCCTCCATCCATGTATCTATCAATCTATCCATCCATCCATCTATTCATCAGTCCATCCATCTGTCTATTCCTCTATCTTTGTATCTATCAATTTATCCATCTGTCTTTCCCCCCATCATGTATCTATCCATTTTTCTATCCCTCCATCCATTTATCTATCCATCTATCATCCATCTATTCATTAGTCCATCCACCTGTTTATCTTTCCCTCCATGTATCTATCTATCTATCTATCCATCCATCCCTCCATCCATGTATATATCTATCTGTCTATACCTTCATCCATCCATCCATTCATCCATCTGTCTATCCTTCCATCCATGTATCTATTGATCTGTTCATCTATCTATCTTTCCATACATTCCTCTATCCATCATCTATTCATCTACCTGTTTATCCACCTATCTATCCACTTACCTTGTCATCTATCTATCTATCTATCTATCTATCTATCTATCTATCTATCTATCTATCTATCTATCTATCTATCTATCT
>JBBIGC010000082.1:3535779-3545916 GCA_037576955.1 Lepidarchus adonis | reverse complement strand
CTATCTATCTATCTATCTATCTATCTATCTATCTATCTATCTATCTATCTATCTATCTATCTATCTATCTATTCCATTCCTGAATCTCTATTCATCTTTTATCCATCTATCTAGTCATCTATACATCAATATATTTCTATCTATCTATCCATCTATTATCTATACATTCATTTATCTACCCACCCATCTAGTCATCCATCCATCATCCATTAATGTGCCTCTATCTATCTAGCTATCTATTCATTCATCTATCCAACCATCTACCTGCCCATCTACCCTTCCATCTGTCTCTATCCATCCAACTATCCATTCATCTTTCCATCCATCTGTCTGTCTAATAAAAAAGGGTTTGAACACATGGGATACAGTAATGGCTACAGTGTGTTCTAGACTTAAATGTGAATGTCAGTCACTGTCGTCATAAAAATGCTTCCTCAGCTTTGGAAAATAGCTTGAGTGCACTTTGCCCAATCTTTTCACCACCGGTAGCTCAAACAATGCTTCAGGACTATTGTCACAAACTCTTCTGGAGATCTGCCTTCATATTGAGTTCTTCATCAAACATGCTGCTGTGATGTGTTGGAGCTGGTTTAGTTTGCAGGGCTTCTTTAAATTGCTATTCTTCTCGCCATCATTAGAGGAATATCTACAATGAATGCAGTATTGCGATGAAACACTAGATGGTGGCATTGTTTTAGGTCTGATCTTAGTCTATGGCCAGGCTGCTGGTTCCAGTTCATCTGCAGAAGTGTAGCAATGTTGATTTATTTTAATTAGCTATAGTTTGTGTAATATAGTGCTGCTATAATTGAAGCGATATAGGCATCTTTTGATTTCAAGTCTTTTCATATAATTTTTTTGCTTTGCTTGTTCTCACAGGGCACCATCCACCCATTCCGAAAGACGCACAGGTCCATCTTGGGAAAGTTAATTCAAGAGTTCAAGCTAGTTGCTTCAGATCGAAGGGTAAGTTTCTCACCCTAGCACCTGACGTTCGTTTTTTTGTGCTTGTGGGGTATCGGGCTGTTAATTGTTTTGGGGTTTTAATTTAAGCTGTTTACTTACCCAGCAATAAAACCAGACCAAATGCTAAACGATTGATTTAATCCTTCCAACCTCGGCCTGTTTTCCTGGAAGTCCCCGACGTCCTACAGGTAAACGTCTATAACCGCCTTGGCGAACGTGTTTAAATGCTGGTGGTATGTTGATTTACTCAAGGAGGTTTTAGGTAGCGATGGCACAGTAGATTAAATCACGGGGTGTTGGGAGTGGGGGTTTGGTTCTAATCTACTTTTGCTCAACACCAGGGTCGTGCTTTACAAACAAACCAGGATTGGATTACACCTCAAAGATTAGGGAGCAAACAGAGTTCAAGGTGGGATCTGTAAATTGCAAATTCATGGGGGTTGGGAATGGTGTCAGGATCAAGAGCCTTGTTCTCTGTCTTTGCATTAGAGTATGCATATGGCTAAGCTTCGGATTGCAAAATTGTAACAATGATTGGTATATAAACAGCTGTGTTTTAACAATTGTTTATTGTATTGAGTGATCAAAGGTGGGCAAAGCTGGCTGATTGGATAATAGCAAACAGTTTACCCTCTTTGTTTGACGTGATTATGCTCCAACAAGTGACATATAAATAACAAAAATGGTACGTGATTAAACAGCCTAAGTCAATAACATTAAAATCAAGTGTTCCAGATTATGTACTATTGGTTACAAGCTACATCTAGGGTCTGGTGTTCTTTTTGCCAAGATCTAAAGAATTCGTTAAGGCCTTTGGCAAAAAGGTTGTGGATGTCCGAGTCTGGCCAACCTACTATAAGGAAAATTAAGTGGTATAGATTTCTACTGCCAGATTGTCCAGGACTGCCCAAGCAAACTCCGCTCAAGAGCAGACTGTTTGAGTGCCAAAGAAGTCCACAAGATCAGCAGGTAGCACTTGCAAATGTCGGCGTGAAACTGCATATTTGTACAATAGAAGTAAAAGGAAAAAACTTCTTAAGCTCTTCAAAAAGAGCATTAGAGCAAGGCTACTGTTTGCCAAAGAAAATATGGACAAAACTTTGCTTAAAGTGTATGTGCACTCAAAAGACAAAAAAGAAGCCAGTCCTTGAAAGGGTTGTTGCCATCACCTGCGTTTTATAAGAGAAACGATTCAATAAGTGAACAAAAAGTGAGAAATTACACTGTTTTTATTATCTTACCAATAAGCCATCACACGGTTGAACCAGACCATCATGCAACCATGTTTGTCATGACCATATCAGTGTCACAGATAACTTGCACATTTATAGTGTGCACATGTTTTCTGTTTATGTAAATACATTTTTCATATGGAGCCCTTATTGCAATGTGAGTGCAGTCAACTGCACGTTGACATTGTTGCAAATCCCCTTTTGATGTACAATTAAATGATGGCCTGGTGAACAGCTCGATGGCTGGCTTCTTGGTAAGATAATGAAATTATTGTGTAATTTCTAAATAAGTTTTAAGATTAACAATGTTGTAGTTGTGAGGAACCCAGGGTTGTCAGTACCTTTATTCGTACCAGGATTGAGTGGTTCCTTCGGGTTTGTCTCTCTAACATTGGACCCAGTTTAGCACATCGCTCCAGTGCATAGATTAAAAGTATAGATTTTGTGTCAGATTTTATATTTTACTGATATATTTATTCATTATTATAAATATGTGACTGAGTAAGACAAATTAATTGTACGGTGTATGACTCACTAGCACAAGGAATTGCTCACTGCAGTTGCATTTTTTTCTCCAAAATATTTGCATATATATCTGCACATTCTACGTTTCTTTAGATCCCATTTGCATAAGAAGAGGTATATGCATCTTTTAGGTCCCATTTTGTGCATATTCAGTGGTTTTAAAGATGTTTTAAGAGTTGTATGCTCACAATAGCAGTGCAAATGTATGGTGTAGATCAAACTAGCTTTTCAGGAGAGAATGGTAGTGAAAATGTGCAGTTATTGTGTTGCCTCAGGGACTGGGCAGCTTGCAGTCATTAATATAGCTGTGAATTTTGTGCTTGAAAATGATGAGGTAGTACATCTGCAAGTTGAGTTGGAGAAACATCTTTCAACAGGATTCTAGGCACACTAGCAAATCCACCAAGAATTGACTGCAAAAGAAGAATGTTTTATAACTCAATTAACAGTGTAGAATTTCAAAATGTTAGAAAACCCCTTAAACATCTTTTATCTGGAATTTTGCTTGGAATAATAGCCAGAACATTCGCTGAGGTTCGACAAGGGTTGGGGATAGAAGCAAAAACTTTGTTGTGCATTGAGTCGACTTGTAAATATTGGGCTTTTTTTGTCAGTTGCAACTCAACAGAGGTTCCAATAAATGAAATACCTTTAGAAATTATGATTTCACATTGCATGATTGCCAATTGCCCCACATTGAGCAATAGAAATGTTCTACCACTGGTTGACTAATCAAAATGCAACACTCCCCCCTCCCTTAATTCGGCTGTAATCCCTGAACACAGTATGTTACTTTCTCTTTATTTGTGTCAAACATTGTGTTCATCTCCCAGGAGCCTGTATCGTTTTAGCATCCGTCTATGTTGATGTTATTGCTGCCACAAATGTCAGAGAGCATCTAGGGTTTTTGCTGTTCAATCATCTCCATAGAAATTACAGGCTCTCGTTCCATCTGCCGGCTGCACTCGCCTCATCCACTCATCCGCGTGGTTGGGAGCCACTGGGAGCGCAAGCCTGGTTTTCCATTGACCTGTCCAGGGCTAAGCAGCTTTAGGATAAAGGATGCACCAGCAAATGGTCCATCTGCCAGACTGGTTTTGTGTAGGGTGACATCTCGTGAATTCTGGGAGGTCTGGTTGGAGCGTAGTGTCTGAATCCCTGAGGGAGTTTATTCTAGAGAAACGGACTTTGCTGAATCTTTTGAAATCAGTTGTCATTACTTTGTCAATGCTTCACCGGCTCAAATATTTTCACTTCCCAAAGGCTGTCGGTGAGAACCAGTTAACAGAACCCAACTGAATCTGCATAGTATGGGTGGTTACTGTAAAGAGCAGAGCACTGTAGCTTACTGTGAATGTACTGTAGGAGGCTGAGGGTTAGCATTTCATTGTTTTCTTAGCATGTTTTCGTATAGATGCTTCTTAAACCCCTTTAGACGTAGATTTATCTACGCTAAATGACTTTTTTGCATCTTAATGATGTAATTATACAGAAATTAACTTAAATTCCGTTGTTGTTTTTTTATTTCCTCATTCTCCACAAACACCATCGTCAACAGTGACTCTGGTGCAGTACTACTGCCGTCCAGAAGGGGTCAGTCTATTAATTCTGTGTTCGTTTTCCCCCAGAGGAGGTGGTGTGGAGGGGTGGGAGAGCCAATGATGGGCAAAGTGCTGTCTCTGTGTTTACACACAGAGAAACAAAGTCAAACGCACACCGACAACGCCACAGGCCCACACACACACACACCCGCACTTCAACTCCTGTCTCCATCCGTGGCTCGCCCTGTCACACAGTGCCCTATTGCTGTCATAACAACACAAAGCCCAATAATTGTGGATTTCACAGCACTCTGAGGAATGCCGCTGACTCTGATTCAGCATGACAGTCTAAGGACTGGTTCAAGATCATTAGTGTGTCCCTTCCTTAACCTTTATACGTTTGAATGTTTAGCGATAGCCTCTTCCAGCCCAATGCTAAGTTCAGCCACTGGTGAGCTGGTGCTGGTAGCTTCATACATGAAACCTTGTGCTCTTACAAATGGAGTGACAAGAAAGGCTGTTTCTGTAGTGATGCCACAGATGAACTTCTTTCAGCACCATAATCAATCTTTGTAGTATGGTTCTGTTAAGAAACTTTTTCTAAATGCACATTTTTAAAGTTTATAGAATTTCCATGTATTGTAGAAGTCATATCCTGTTTTTTTTCCCTCTAGAACCATATGCCCATTTTTGAGAATTGTTAGCTAGTGACTTGGCTAATCACTGAAGAGCATGTTTTATGCCCAGTCAGGTTTCATATTTTAAATCTTCATGAGACTGCCAAACTGACAAAGTAAATATTAGATAAAATGTGAAATGTCTTCTAATGTGAATACAGTCTACATGCAAAAGTTTGGCCACCCCTCAATAAATAACAGATTTTGGTGATTTTTTTAATTGAAAAGATGTTAACACAGTCTCTCAAAACATTGATGCGTACTTAGTTTTTGTCATAAATTGAACAAAGATTTTAATATATATATATATATAATTTAATTTAATAATATAATTGTGGCACTGTGAAAAAGTTTGGGCACCCTACATAATATCTACTTTCTTGTACTTGAGATTTTCTCCCATTTTTTTTCTTGCAAAATGCTTCTAGTTCTGTAATATTCTTTGGCCGTCTTGCATGCACATCTCTTTTGAGATCTACCCACACATTTTCAATGTTTAAATCAGGGAACTGTGATGGTCATTCCAAAACCTTAATCTTGAGTCTTATGAGGTCGTCCATGGTGGATTTCAAGGTTGGTTTAGGATAATTGTTCTGTTGAAGAAGCTCATCCTCTTTTCAGCTTCAACTTTTTTACAGATGGTGTGATGTTTGCTTCCAGAATTTGCTGGTATTTCATGGAATCCATTCTTTCTTCCACCTGTGTAATGTTTCCTGTGCCACTGGCTGCAGCACAACCCCAAACCATGAAGCCTAAGTCTGTTAAATCTTTCTGCATGTTTTTTACAGTCAAATGGGGATTTTGATTTGTTTTTCTGACCAACATACGAGCAGTTCTCTCCGAGAGCTTTCTTGGTCTTCCAGATCTCATCTTACAGTCTTACACAGCAGCTTAGAGGAACCCATGGTTGTTGAGTGTGCACAAGGTTTGAAGAGTCAGAGTATTTGTAAAGCAAGCTGATTAAGGTCTGAAACCTTGTAAAAAGAATATGATTTTGGAACTGTAAGGTTGCCCAAACTTTTGCACAGTGCCATAATAATGTTTTTTATTTTTGTTCAATTTATGACATAAAAAGTAACTTTGCATCAATGTTTGCTGAAAATATTGTGTATATTTTCCATGTCTTGGAGAGTTAACATCTTTTCTATTACAAAATCACCAGAATCTGTTATTTATTAAGGGGTGCCCAAATTTTTGCACATGAGCATATGTGTTCTAGCCTTATGTAGAAATAACAGTAAATCCCACTAGAGGAAATTATGCTAGAAGTAGATCAACAAAAGCAATTTGTTCTGTTTTTAGGATAAAATTATCTTGTATTACTTTTTTTTAAAAAAAAAACATTGTTTCATGCTTTCTGTGTTTATTGTCCTTTTGTGACGCAAAGTCATTAGTAAGATAAGATAAGATAATCCTTTATTGTCCCACAAGTGGGAAATTTCACAAGTCTGGAGACTTGTACTTTTTCTTTAAGCGTGTTTGTGTTTTGAGGATGTTTTACATGGGTGTCAAGCCTAAGGGAATCCAAAGAAAGAGACTTTTTTCCTTTGCTTGTTTTTTGTTGTATTTTACTTAGTAAGATATGAAAAAACTGTCTCATTTCTTTACGTTAGGTAGAACTATTCAGAGATTTGAATGCAATATTCTGTTGAAATTTGTCTTTTGAAAGCAAAACTTAAACTGAACTAATAGTGGGGAATAGAGCTCTGCTGATGATGGTACCACAGCTGCTATTGAACTGCACAATTATGTCCTTGTGTTTAAACCGTATACATTTCAGATCATACCCCCCACTACCACCACCATCCCAAGTTTGCAACAATGCTGCTGCCACTGTTTACCACAGCCCCGCCTCCTCACCAACCACCATCACATAATTTCCAAAATGAGGTCATTCTGAAATCAAAACATGATTTCTAAAGTTTTATATTTGTCACGTTTGACCGTACATTCTAATTCCTCATACAAATTCTTTTTTCATACATGGAAAGTAAATGATTTTAAGCATAAAGAAAGATTACTGGTAATTCAGTAGTTTTGTGGTCTAGCCTTTTCCTGGTGATGAATGTTTTGTCCCTGTCTGTTTGAATGTTTTGCAGTCATGGAGGATCTTGCTTTTTGGGGCACTAAACGTGATCTGCACGGCTTGCTTGTTGAGTTGGTGCAACTCCACAAACAGTATGGGTGAGTATGAAACCATTAACTCCTTTATTATGAGTAAGCTCATCTCTCAATTCATCACAACATACCTAATGACTTTTAATACAAGAACATTTAAGGAATACTCTTCTTTATCTCTGTCTGCCACTCTGTTTAGTTTATGACCAATAACCACAATGTAGTTGTGTAAATGATTTATTAATAATCATTTTGCTACTTTAGTATTATTATATAGAAATATTACATTATAAATATACAGTATGGCAATTATTATAAATTAATTTACTAATCATTTTCATGAAAATTTAAATACTACAAAAATCGGATAAAATAAACTATTGTTTTACAATGCCTTCCACAATTGTTGGCACCCCTTGTAAAGATGAGCACCTTTTGGTGAAAAAGTATGATCTGTTCAAACCTTTTATTGAAAACTTAATTAAAGATCATGAAGAAAATAACAAAAACGGTCGTGCCACAATTACTGGAATCTCTGCATGTAATGCTTACTTTGTACAGCCTTCTCCTCAAACATTTTACAAGGCAGGAGAACGCAGTGTGGCAGTTAACCGTGTCGGTGTTGATTTGAACATATGCTTCGTATCATTGTCCTGCTGGAAGATCCAGTGATGACCCAGTTTTACATTCCTGGTAGGAGCGGCCAGATTTTGATTTAAAATGCATTGTATTTCAGGTTTCTGTAATCCCTGTATCCTTACAAGGTTTTCAGGGTCTTTGGAACATCATAGAAATATCAGAGAACCTCCACCATATATTACAATGTGAATAAGGTTCTTTTCATATTTAATTTTTTGTTGCTTTACAACATAGAAAACAGTTCAGGTCAAAGTTACAGCATTTCCCAAACTTCAGGTGCAAATCTCCATAATTTTATACGTTTTCATTCACATTTTCAGTCCACCTGCTTGCATATTTATTTGTTTGTTTGTTTGCTGGCACCTTTTTCAATTTTTTTTGCTTTATGTGAAGGCATAATAAACTTGGGTCTTGTTCCAGGCAAGTTCATAATAGTTTCAGGTCATGTTCACCTTATATTATTGCCCTTGCAGTAGAAATGCACATTATATTTATAATAACCTTATATTTAAGTAAAAATATGTAAATCAAAGTTTTAAATACCATCAAATAAAAGCTATTTAAAAGGCAATGTATATAATTAATTAGAATATGATAGTAAAACATGATTTTTAAATAAGTAAGCAGATTTAATCATATTAAAATACTGACATTGTAAGACAATTAACTGAAAGCTAGGCTAGGCTAAATATTTTTTTTTTATTCTACATTTTAAAATCATTTTGGTGACTGAGGAATATGCATAAAAACAGAAGCCTGTCTTTTAATGCATCATTGTAGATAACAATATATTCATGGTCTATCATTCTGTGATGTCTGATGATGTATGTGATGTTATCCAGTTACAGTTCATGCACGTAAAGAAGTTACATAAAAATGGAGTTGGAGAGTTTTAAAAGGAGTCTCACAAGCCATCCAAAAAGCCTGATGTGTGAAGCTTGCAACCACATACTGTTGATTATAAAATACCATTTAAGCTTAAAAACAAGTGTTTGTTTTCCCACAGAAGTCCATAGGTGCATAAGTAAAAAATTTAAAAGCCTAGAAGTTGAGACATTTTGATAAATGTAATAAAAACATGCAGATATGGGTCTCCCCATTTTTCACCAAACGTATTGAGAGAATTGTTTGTTGGTTCTATAAGCACTTTTGTCAGCACAAGTATAAAAACAATATAGGTCTTTATCATCTATAGTACAAAAATCAAAAAGTTTCAGGGAATCATGAGAAATCTCGGTCGAAATCTAGGTCGAGGCTGGAAACCACTGTTAAGCGTGACCTTCAAGCCCTCAGAAGGCATGAGAAACCATCATAGTATTATGATAAACATGGGCTTGGAGGTTCTTCAGAAAACCTGTGTCACTTAACATCTCCTGCATCAGAAATATAACCTGAAACTCAAACAGAAACACCACTGACTTCTCTGGCTTCAAAAACAGTGGAAATTTGCTGCGGTCAAACAAGTCAAAGTTTTGGTTTGGTTTTGGGAAAACTGACATTGAGTTCTACTTGCCAACGACATTGGTCTTGGAATTAGGGTATGTCGATGCACACAGCATGGATGACTTTCATATTTGTGAAAGTACCATAGGCATAGAGAAGTGCATTTAGATTTTAGAGAGACACATGCTGCCATTATGGGGGTGTCCCTAACTAGTTCAAGAAGATAATGCCAGGCTTTTACCTGCATGTGCTACAACAGCATGTGTAGAATGTGTTTGTGTGAAAAAGGAAAGGAAATTCAACATAACACAGTGGTAAACATCCCTCTGTCCCAACTTTCTGAGAGTGCTGCCATCATAATCAAAATTGGTTTATGGAGGTCAATGAAAACATTGGAAATCTCTCTTTTGTCTGTTAAATGTTGATTATATAGTAAAATAAAGTCATTTTATGGGTTGTCCTCACTGATTACTTTGTCGTTTTCCGTTTTTGAATAATTTTCAGTTCTAACATCTGAAGAATTTGTTGCAACCCTACAGATTAGGCTGGAAAACACTGGGGTGTTTAAGCGACAGGCCAGCTTTCCAGCCTTGCTATTGCATGTTCTAAGTAACTAGCTGAAATGATTTGTGAATATTTATAAATGTAGCACATTTACTCTCATTACCAGCCCAAATGAAGCATGAGATTTCGGGTGTGGAAGCGGGACTCGTAACCCCATCTTTGGTAGATTAAATCTCATGTTTAGTCTCGCTTGATTGTTTAGAGTGAGGAATTTAGTGGTAAATCCATTTACGTTAAATCTTTCTACCTAGCAGCTGTCTCTGGTGTGTGTGTGTTGACATAGTGTGTGTGACCTTTGCGTGAAT
Organism: Lepidarchus adonis; assembly: GCA_037576955.1. Taxonomy (NCBI): domain Eukaryota; kingdom Metazoa; phylum Chordata; class Actinopteri; order Characiformes; family Lepidarchidae; genus Lepidarchus; species Lepidarchus adonis. The sequence continues at coordinate 3,535,906 of JBBIGC010000082.1, read as the reverse complement.
GCCCATCCATTAGGGAACACCAGGAGAGATAAGGGACACAGAGCTGTCCTGTTACACAGAGAGAGAGAGAGAGAGAGAGAGAGAGAGAGAGAGAGAGAGAGAGAGAGAGAGAGAGAGAGAGAGAGAG
>JBBIGC010000082.1:3502908-3521446 GCA_037576955.1 Lepidarchus adonis | reverse complement strand
TGCCACGATGTGGTGGAGCATTATCATCCATGAACAGAACGTTGGGGGTGTGCTGGTGGAATTGGGGGATGATGATGGGTTCTATGATGGGTTCTCTGAGGTAAGAACTGCAGCGACTGAACCATGTACAATAACCAAATCTGTTTTGCTGACTGGTGATGCCTGCCCCTACTGTTACACCTCCTCCACCAAAGCAAACCCTGGGGACCATGTTGACCTCAGCGTATCGCTCACCTCACCTTCTCCTACTGACTCTTACTACGCTGACCCGACACTCATCAGTGAACAGGACAGTAACCACTGTTGCATTGTCCAGGTCACATGCAAATGTTCACGACGGTGTCTTGGTGTCAGTGGAGTCACCTGCAACGGTCGTCTGGCATTCAAGCCAATGCGATGTAGTCTGTTATGAATGGTTTGTCTGGAAACTCTAGTTCCCCTCACATCTTGTAAACGATGTCTGAGTGCATAGGTCTTTAGGTACTGGTCATCGTTACGGTCTGTCACTCATGAGGCTCCACTCCTGGGTCTGTCATGAACTCTGTCAGTAGTTCTGTGTCTTGATGAAAGTCTGCTGATCACACTTTGAGACCAAGTTCACGAGCAACATCTGACTGCCTCCACCGACCCGAAGGTGCCATGTCCAGGTGACACTGCTCGTCCGTTAAGTGACGTCGTGTGTTCATGGCTGTTTGAATGATGAACTTGGAATGACTTACTGACAATAGCAGCTGTTTATACCCACAGAATGTTGAAATTGATGCCACATTGAGAAACGTTGTCTTTTGGTATCTGCCCCAATATAAGGCACCTGTTCACAATGAGACCATTACATGAAAAATACAAAATGAGGTGTGTCCATCACCCCAATGCAATTGCCTCCCTATCCCAAACATGTCTGAAGTGAAACAAACACTGTATGTATGTCTCTCACAATATCCCTAACTTACTGTGAGTAGTGTATGTATATGTATAAAAATTTATAAAATATACTCTTAACATACAATGTTCCTCTTCCTTTCTCTCTTGCAGTGTGGAGCGCTTCATGGAGCAGCCGGAGGTGCACACGTAAGCCTCCTTGTTTTTGCATAGCTCGCACATTCCCACAGCCTGTTTGCACATACATGCACACATTCTTAATGAACTGTGCACACACAAGACACAGACACACACACACATGCTCCAACAGCACAACGGCAGCTGAAATGTTTCAGACGAGTCCAACTTGGCAGGAAACCATCCTTAGCGCTAAGTCTCGCCACCACAAAATGAGATTTTAAGCTAATCATGCCACATTCATCCAAATCACAATACAGATTAATACTCCCTTCTCCTCACAAGCCCACCCCCTTGCCAGCGTTGCATACCTCTGGTCCAGACAAAAATTCCTCCGCTAATACATTTGTCTTAAGACCCGCAGTAATCATGTCATACATTCAGATAATACTATAATTTAGTGGACCACCTACAATCCCTAATCTGCTGGACGTAATTCTCCCCGAGTCTGACCTTACTTTCTTTGTGGTGCTGCTGTTGATGTGATGGTTTTGAATGGATTAAATGCATGTTGATATTTGCTGTGGACTTACTTCAACTTTTAATGCCGTTTCCCTGCAGAGGGCGCCTTTTAGTCGGGACGTTTGTGGCTCTGTTTTTTAACCTGCTGACTCTGCTTTCCGTGAAGAACAAACCATTCGTCTACGTATCCGAAGGTAGGCTTCAAAACCTGGTCATCTGCAATAAAACAGTAACAAAAAATTATATAATTAAAACATGTATACATCATATTAGCCTTTTTGCGTTTAGTTCTGCAGTTAGTCAGGTCTTAAAACCTTTTTAATCCTGTAATAATATAATGTAGCAACTACTTATTGGATACCTGTACTTTGTAAATAGTATTTGGCGATGATCATGCCAATCCAACAAAGGAAATTTCCAAATTTAGTCAATATCTAGCTTTAATAATACACAGCTGTATCTTGTGCACATTTGTAACAGGTATTCATTTTATAAATTTTTCATTTGTGCTCATGTTGTGGATGTGAACCGGGCCGGAAAAGCAATTCATGACCAAATTAAATGGCCGACCACACACAGGAAGAGGTGTAGTTTATCCTGCACACTGAAATACATGATATACCAGTGTTGGAAATGGTCCAAAATACCTAAATATCCCTGATTAGTGATTAAGAGATGAGTGTAGATAAATATAGATGACTAAAGCAAGGCATGTGTCCCAAAAAATCAGACACTCTCCCATGTTTAATGCATTTCTCCACTTCTCCAGCAGAGGGCTGAAGACTCCAAGGCCTGTGTGAATGTCCATATGTAAATAAAGATTAGATGAACTGTGGGAGCTGAATATAGATTAGCTCCCTTGCTAGACATTACATATTTCACCCACATAAATCCTAATCGGCTGTCCCTCGTTTGGCTGCAGTGTTGTCTGTGATTGGAAGGTTAGTTATTAGATTTTTTCTGTTAAACTGTTAAAAATAATACCTTTTAAACAATACAACGATAATTACATTAAATACATTAAATAATACCTTTAAATAATACATAGATAATTACATTAAATACATTAAATAATACTTTTAAATAATACATAGATAATTACATTAAATACATTAAATAATATCTTTAAATAATACATAGATAATTACATTAAATACATTAAATAATATTTTTAAATAATACATAGATAATTACATTAAATACATTAAATAATATCTTTAAATAATACAACGATAATTACATTAAATACATTGAATAATACCTTTAAATAATACATAGACAATTACATTAAATACATTAAATAATACATAGATAATTACATTAAATTCATTAAAACAGCACAGAATGAAGGTGACTGTCAGTGTCTTCCATAATATATAAATGTTAATTTGTTAAAGTGCAATGCAGTGATGCTTCTGTGGCCTGGGACGTCCATTTTGGAGCACCACAGGGCAAAAATGTCCATTTTCAGCTAAGTTTTACTGAAATGAGGCATCATAATCTGCTTTTTGGTAGATGACAAGTCATGTAGGGTTTCAGTGCCCAACCCTGGCCTGAAGAGAGACTCCGGCCTAACCGTCTGCTGTATGCTTCTAAATCCTGCATCTGACGACCATCTGATTTTCTCTCCGTTTATGCCAATGCCTGTAATAAAACCAGTGCCAGGACCTCAAATTGTGTTCTCGACTCTTTAAGCGTAGACTTGGAAATCTGGCTTTTGGCAGAGATTTCTATAGTTGCAGTTTTATGAGGGTTAACTCCAGAGTAATCCAGCCTAAATGATTATACACATGGAATCAAAAAACTGTTATTTGGTGCAGTGTTTGTGATGATTGCTCCTAGTCTGCATGTTTTATCTCATGTGTGTGTGTGTCTGTGTGTCTGTGTGTGTGTCTGTGTGTGTGTGTCTGTGTGTGTGTGTGTCTGTGTGTGTGTGTGTGTGGATAGTCCGCTGCACTAGGAGAGTTCATTGGCAAAGAGTAGAGTGGGGCAGATTTGCATTACTTGTGCCTCTTTGCGTCATAAAAGCTCTGTAGCACTGAGACAAATGTGTAAATGTTTACACAATGTCCCTCTGCGAGGGCCACCCCCTGCTCAGAAGCTTCAGCTCACACTCAGTTGGTCCAGATGGGACCCTATGGCCCATGGCAGGTCTAAGAGGCACTAATTGGCTTTTGACTCTTATGCAATTAAGCTGTTTAAGAGAACTGTGGCCAGGTTAGACCTTTTTGCTGTCTACCTGCCTCCGGCTCAGACTAAAGTGCCATAAGCTGTTGGAGTAGTAATATTCAGTTGATCTGTCGCATTGCGTAGTGACCCCACCATAGACCGTAGAGTTTTTTGGGTGCAGAGCGTCCTCAGACTTCCAACAGCCAAGCTTTTCTAACTTGCTCAAACCAACAGTTCAGGTATTCAAGCAGTTGGAACCAAATACTGCTATAAATGTTTACCTTCTGGACTAGAAAGATGGCTGATTTCCCTGCTCAGGTGCACACGAGCACATCGATTAACCTTTTTATAATCTATTTTATTGCAGCTTTGCGGCATGCACTAAGAAAATATAATTTTGTGGTTTCCACTGATAAAAATAGAATGTTCTGGTTGTTGCTTAGCAATGCACTAGGCCTCTTTACTTTTTCTTTACTGAAACGTTCCCCCTTTTCTGGTCTTTAAATGGGGAAATCTTGTGTGTTGCTTATGCTCAGTCTACTCCGCCATTTTCCGGTTGCTGTGTGTCTCGCTTCACACATATGCTTTCGGAAATGGCAACAGGGTTTTCAGTGCTGTTGTGGCAATCTCAGTGTTTTCTGCCATGACTTTTATCAAGAATAGCGGCAAAGTTGATGTCTCGAACATACTTGAACACACTACGGACTGAGACTCAGCTTCTGACTATTTCTTCAACAGCTGCCAGCACCAGTTGGCTGCAGGAGCATGTCGCTGACCTGAGTCGAAGGTAAGATTTCCCTTTACCTTCTGAATCTGTCTGAATGGGTGTCTTTTGTTACTGACTCGTCGTTTAGTACTGCAACATTTGCAGCAGTGAAGAGAAAAGGAGACATTTTAAGTTAGCACCAGTAACAAGGTTCGAACTATTATCTGGGCTGATATTAGACATTTTGCTGGTTATCATATCTGTGTTTATTTCTGACCACCACAGATATTCAGTAATTACAGTGCACTACTGCCTTCTCTCTATGCTGTTTGCTCTCGACTCACTGTTTCATTGAATTACCCACCTACAACAGTCTCTGGCTACGTCACACAAGTAGTAGCCAACACTGAAGCCATGTTGTCACTTAAACCACTCACACACGAGGTAGGAGAGTTTCAGGTGAGCATGGACTGTAGCCTATGATGGAAGGTAAAGCAGTGTTCCCACAAAATAAAACATCACACACACACTGAAGCTGCAGAACTGAAGTGGAATTTTAATGAATAGTGAATACAGAGTGATTATTTTAGTGAATGCATTCTTCTGTATGAGCATTTTAGTTGTTCTGAAAAAGTGTTAATAGTATGAACTGACAATACCTTATGTTATTTAGTTTCACAGCGTTATTAAATAAACATTTGAGTAACATTATATTATTTAAAGATTATTTAGTTTTAACAAATTTATTTAAATAGAGGTGTAAGGTGCGATCTGTATTGAACTCCAGCTTCCCCTCACTGGCTGACAGGCAGTCGTTCCTCCCCCAGGGTGGTGACTATATCTACAGGCTAAGGAGCCACTGATATGAGTCATTTGGGTCAGAGGCTGACATAAGCCTGGTTGTTCCCGGCCGCCTTTGCCGGACTCCTTCTGTAACGCTGCTCTGGCCACCGGCATTCTAGTACGGTCCATGGGTTACCGGATCCCACCTGTGAACACTCAACAGACGGGACCAGGGAACTGCACATGAACAAACCCCCAATACGGAAGTCTGCGTAGATCAGAAATGCTTCAAAACTACCTGCGGGTCTCTTTCTGCTGACAGTCCCCCAGCAAGACCGGCATCCTCACCAGGGGTGCTCAACGCGAGCCCACACTGCCTCCCCTGCCGAAGTACGCTTTCTCTCTAAGACAAACACCTCTTCGTCTTCTACTCAACAGACCCCACTGATACTGGTTCACTGAAACTAAGGCTGCAACAATGAATCGGTTTAATTGCTAAAAATCGTTTACTAAAATAGTTCATAATCGATTTGTGTCGTGCGACACAGAGACGTTTGATTATTAAAAAAATTAAAACTTTAGTTGAGCGTGGAGCACACTCAGCCTCTCTCGTGCGCGCACGGATGCTAGTAGTTAGCGCCTCATAGCCATAAGCAACGTAGCGTCTTTGGGACCAGCATGAAGAAAGCTGCTGCTGCTTCTGTTCACTGGAGTGGATTGGAGTAGTGAAAAGGTTTAGTGCTAGAATAATATCAAGTGTTTGTTTTACCATAATCCCATGTTTCATCTCAAACACACAGATTAAAACACGGTGGACAAGCTTCAGAAATATGCGTCCCCACCGCCCCCAACCCCCCAACACACACACATTGACCAGCTCCATGGGAAACACACTGCTCTGTTCATACTCCAAATTATATCAGTGCACAAGGGAGATTATCAGATATTTGAGATTAAAGAATCTGCCCACATTATAGCCCCACCTCTCCCTAGCCCGTATTCAAATTAGAATGTCGATGTGAAAAAAGTCATTTGAAGTTACTTGGGCTATTAAAAATTGTACAGTGAACCCTTTTAGTATTTATTCAGCGTTTGAGCCATGATCTCATTTTACAAAGCTTTCACAGATACGAGATAATGCTTTACGGGTGTGACCGTTCACCTCTTCTTAATCACCACTGTGTTCGGGAGCAGGGGTGTCGAAGACGCAATCGTTCAAATCGAAACTACCAAACTGCTGGATACCGGCCTCCAGAACCAGAGTTTGACACACCCTCCTTCAGAATATGAATTACTTTTAATCACTGTAACTAAATATGTAATGCAATGAATCAATACTTTATCAAACATGCAGTTTGCCTTAATTATACATATATATAAATATAAATAAATATAAATATACACACACTAAGCCAGTGAAAAACAGTGATTGTCTCAATTGTAATGATACTAGTCATGCGGTGGAATATGTTATGCAGCAAGTGAAGTCATTTGAAGTTGTGAAAGGGGCCATTTCTTATGGTGAACACACTCAATCACACACAGCTAAGTATAACTCCTCACACCTACACACGTTGAGTAGCTTTGAACAGCGCCCGGGGAGCTGTGTAGTGGGACGGTGCCTGGGTTGGGACTTGAACCTGCCGCCTTCCGATCTCAAGGGCAACATCCAAACCTCTAGGCCAATTTTGGAAGCTGGAAAAATGTCCACATCTAAGAATCTTTTTATCACTCTCTGGTGTCGACCAGAGGAGGATGGGTTCCCCTTCTGAGCCATGGTTCCTCCCAAGGTTTCTTCCTATATTTAGGGAGTTTTTCTTTGCCACTTCGCTTTGGCTCATTGGGGCTCGGACCCGAATTCTATAATCTCTGTAAAGCTGCTTTGTGACTATGTGATTTGTAAAAAGCGCTGTATAAATAAATTTGACTTGACTTGACTTGACTGCAGCAGACTACTGTTCTTAAAAAAGAGAGTTATGGTCAGTGAGCAAGTCCTGGATTAAGAGAACAAACGGGTTTAGCTTTCGAGCTTCTCAGGCCTTTTATTATTATTAGTGTTGCTGAAGTTTTTATACTGATCATTACTCTGTGATTGTTTGCAGTTTGTGTGGAATTGTTCCAGCACTGAGCAGCTTTCTCTTGCCTCGAATGAATCCCTTTGTCTTGATCAACCTAGCTGGAGCATTTGCTCTTGGAATCACTTACATGCTCATTGAGATCAAGTAAGTGCCCCCATTTTTACTGTATCTTGATTTTTTGATTGAAGTTGAATGGTGACTACAGAACAGTTTACCTCATTGGATTTAATATTTCATGTATTAATCACAGTGTTTTATTAATAACACCAAGTTGGGACAATAAATCTCTCTTAAATTTATGTTTAACTGGTTAAAATGTTAATTTTTTTACTGATCAACTTAAATGTATTTTGTAAATCTAAACAAATTCAGAAATTTTGGGACAGGGGCATGTTTACCACTGTATGTCTCTGAAATCCCAAAATATATCTGTTTCTTCACTCCCATCACATACCATGACACACATCGGCTCCTTCCCCTTTCAATCTGTGGACTCCTCTGACCACAGCTCACATTTTTAATGTTTTTGGTTTGTTTGAGAGGAGCTCAGGTCAGAAGAACTCTGCATTGTGGAATTAATGTTTGGATTTCTCTTTGCCTAATAGTTTCTGGTTGCATTTCATGATGTAGTGTTGAGTGAAGTTTTTCTCAAATACACATGAGCCCATGTGGCTCTATTTATTTACAGTAGCGTGACAGTTCCTTATGCATTGTTTTGACCTGAATAACAATTATTTCAAGATACAAATTTTTGAACTACACCCCATCATGGCCTACGGAGACTGAGCCTCTGGACAATTCTTCTTCAGGATCTCTGCACAGCTTTTTGTGAAACGTTTCGAAACATCATAACTTTTAATAGTCTATCAACTTTTCACTCATTTTTCTCAGTCCTGTTTGAGTGTGTGGCAGGTGTTTTTTTTTTTTTATTTATTATATCAGTTGGATAAAAAGTCAAGAAAGTTTACAAATTACGTTCTTTTTTCATTGGATTTCATGGAAAAATCCTAAACTTTTGACACTGATGACCTTCAGTGTTTGATTATATATATATATATATATACACTTTTTTATTTTATGTGGTGTTTATGAGCAAAGCCAAACATTCAAGCAGGAAGAAATTGTTCCTCTGTGTGATGTCTACTTTGCCCAAAAATAACGTTCATTTTAAGACTTAAGTTTTGAATTAAGTTGCTTTTTCTTTATCAATTTGCATTTATCCATCATACTACTAATTTGGTCGATGCTTATCATTTTAGTTACAAATGCTTATATATATTTATGGTATAGCTTAGAGTTTATAATAATTATAATTGTACATGAGCCTACAACTTGAAGTATAAGGTCTCCTACACCGTAAAACTTACTAACATAGCTTTTAGTGGTAATCACAAAAATGAATTTTGTACTGCCAGTATTTAGACTCTGCTAGCTGTAGACTACCCCCATGAACTATAAGTAACTTTTTGTCTTAATGTTAATTACTGTGTTTTAATGGTTTTGCAGCAACTATAATGCAGTGGACACTGCATCTGCAGTGGCAATCGCCCTGATGACCTTCGGTACCATGTATCCCATGAGTGTGTACAGTGGAAAGGTCCTTCTTCAGGTACACTGTGCAAGCTGTAATCAGAAGTAATGTAATCTTTAAAAGTAAATGTTACTTAAACGTATTGTAGAAAAGCCTTTCTTTGATATAGAGTATTTCTTTTTTTGGTTCTTCTGTGTTTGAGTGTAGGTGGGAAAATGTTGACTTGGACTTAGTAACAAAAAATTAGTAATTCTTCACTTTTTTTTTTTTAACTTACAGACGACACCATCCCATGTCATTGGTCAGCTTGACAAACTCCTTAGAGAGGTAAAATTAGTTATTAACAAATATTGGAAATAGAGCCAAGTAGAGCACTTGCATTTTCAAGACTGTTGAAACCATGGTAATTAAGTTGCCATTTTTTCCAGGTCTCTACACTAGATGGAGTTTTAGAAGTGCGGAATGAACACTTCTGGACTATAGGCTTTGGCTCTTTGGTATGTTGTCTTATTGCAATTCATTTATCCCTTCTGCATATATTTATGTTGCAAACTTGTGCTCTTAATTTTTGTTTTTTTAGTGAACACCATTCACTAAAAAAAAGAAACCACAGTATAATTTTCTCTGGTTTTACTGTGTATAGCTACCACTCATTTTTGTGCATGTTTTATGATAACTTTTCATGAGACAACACTTTAGATGTGACACTTTGATACAATGTAAAGTAGTCAGTGTACACCTTGTATAACAGTGTAAATTTGCTGCCACTTCAAAGTAACTGAACACACAACCATTAATGTCCAAGCCTCTATCAACAAAAGTGAGTACACCCCTAGAAAATATCCAAATTGTGTCCATTTAGCCATTGTCCCTCCCTGTTGGCATGTGATTGGGTAGTGTTACAAGGTGTTATCGCTTTCACACACTCTCATACTGGTCGCTGGAAGTTTCGCATGGCACCTCATGGCAAAGAACTCTCAGAAGATCTGAAAAAAATAAGTGTTGCTCTACATAAAGATGGCCTAGGCTATAAGAAGACTGCCAACACCCTGAAACTGAGCTGCAGCACAGTGGCCAAGACAATACAGGACAGGTTTCACTCCGAACAGACCTCACCATGGTCAACCAAAGAAGTTGACTGCACATGCTCAGCTCATATCCACTGTCTTTTGAAAATGGAGGTATAAGAGCTGCCAGCATTGCTGCAGAGGTTGTAGGGGTCTGACCATACAGCACACACTGCATCAAACTGGTCTGCATGACTGTTGTTTCATAAGGAAGCCTCTTTTAAAGATGATGCACAAGAAAGCCTGCAAACAGCTTGCTGAATACAAGGAGACTAAGCACATGGATTACTGGAACCATAAGACCAAGATGAACTTGGTTCTGATGGTGTCAACCAGGTCAGGAGTACAAAGACAAGTGTGTCTTGTCTGCAGTCAAGCATGGTGGTGGAAGTGTCATGGTTTGGGACTGCATGAGCACTGCCAGCGCTGGGAAACTACAGTTCATTGAGGGAACCATGAATGCCAATGTGTACTGTAACATACTGAAGCAGAGCATGATCCCCCTCCTTTCAGAAACTGGGCCACAGGGTAGTATTCCAACATGATAATGACCCCAATTACACCTCCAAGACGACCACTGCCTTGCTAAAGAAACTGAGGGTAAAGCTTGTCTCCAGCCCTAAACCTTATTGAGCATCTGTAGAGCATCCTCAAATGAACGGTGGAGGAGCTCAAGGTCTCGAACATCCACCAGCTCTGTGATGTTTTCACTCCCAAGAGAATGAAGTGCTGGAAGATGATGGTGACCACACAAAATGTTGACACTTTGGGCACAATTTGAAAATTTTTACTTAGGGGTGTACTCACTTTTGTTGTCAGCAGTTTAGACATTAATGACCGTGTTGAGTTATTTTGAGGGGACAGTAAATTTACTGTTATGCAAACTGTACACTTACCACTTAGTATCAGTGTCATATCTTCAGTGTTGGCCCATGAAAAGATATAATGAAATATTTACACTTCTGTGAGATACTGTATATGTTTGGGGAACACTTCCTCAGAATTCCACATAATTATGCACTTTGAGCAAAAAAAAGGTCAATTTAACGAATATTTTCAGACCTTGAATAATATATAGAAATCTCGATTAAATTCATTTTTTATTTATTTAGTAATAACACAATACTAATGTCTGATCTTTTGAAAAGAATTCAGACATTAAATTTTTTCTATTCAGACGATTTAAAAAATAAATATTTCTTCTTTAAATCCATTCTGGTTCAGATGATCAATACCTCAGTAAGTGAAGTGAGATCTGCTTCTGTTGGAATTGCACCACAGACACTGGAATGAAACGCCTACAATTTTTAAGTGATGCAGATTTTACAGAAAAACATAGGTCTCTTTTCCAGAGCTATGTGTTCAAGAGATTTTTGAGGGAAATATGTTTAGTAAATGTGACCTTGTTGAATGCCACAACTTTCTTGCTTTATATGTTTTTAAGGCTCTTAACACCCTAAGCTTTGTTTTACTGAATAAATCAAAATTACACTATTCAATAGTCATTGGGTTTGCCCTAGTTTCCACCCTAGAAGTGTGATTTGTCCTGGAATGCTCTGAAAGTAATCCATTGTGTGTCCTCTGGCTTGAAGGTGTGAGTTTAAGCTGATCTACAAGCTAAATAACCAGACAACAATGAAAAATAAAATATCCGTTTTAGAGCGTAGATATTTTACCCTTTAATTCGAAACGACAAAGTGAAAATCTACTAATTAGCGCTTTCAAATATTTGGCACATTTGGGACAGTTGTGAGAGGAGAGGAATGCAGTCGTTCACCAACAGAACTCATTAACCCCTCTGTCCTGTAAACGCTTTTCTTCTTTTTTTTTTTGGTGCAAAGGCTGGCTCCGTCCATGTCCGCATTCGCCGGGACGCCAACGAGCAGATGGTTTTGGCACACGTGACCAACCGCCTCCACACGCTGGTCTCCTCGCTGACCGTTCAGATCTTTAAAGACGACTGGACCCGCCCACCCCTTGTGACTGGCGTTCTGCCAGCCAGCTCGCTCAGTCTCTCGGATTATGGCTCGTCTGGGGTACTCCCCCTGCCTTTGTCGAGACCGGGAGAAGAGCCGGACCCCCTCACGTCTACCCCGACCAAGCCCAGCAGCCCGCCACCCGAGTTCTCTTTCAACACCCCTGGAAAGAACATCCAGCCTGTGATGTTACCAAACACCCATCAGCATAGGCCTTTCAGCCTGGGCCTCGCCTATGGAACTTCCCCCTACACTAGTATGCTCAACCAAGGCTTTGCACAGCCAGGCAGTGGCCTAGGTGTTGGCCCTGGCTTGGGGATGGGAACAAGACTGCCCTCCGTTCAGGGCTACAGGACTTTCTTTAGCGCGGCTCCTCAAAGATTCGGAAACAATCCGCTGCCTTCACAGACGAGCCAGTACAGACCCTGATCTGAGCACCAGAGCCACTGCCTGGTCTTACCGGGCTATTAACAAGCTGACCTACAGAAGATGATTACTATATTGACTGTAATGGAAATATATTTATTAAATAGGACCAAGGCTTTTATGTCTTATCCTTAATGGATTTTCTAATTGTTCTCTTTTTTGTACTATTCAACAGATCACAGGCGTATTAGGACTTTACGGAAAGTGCTGTTTTCCACCGTCTTTACTATAAGAACTGTCGACAGGCCCGTGGTCTTTGTATCTTTTGAATTCTTTCAGAAAGTTGATCTACATTTATGGCAGTAGGATGTAGATGTTGTATCATTTGAACCAGCGGCAAATTTTTCAACAGGGTCCAATGCATCATCTGCCCCCAGTATTCGAGAAGGGCGACATGACCACACGTCAACAGATAATTTGTTTGGAAACCTGATAACTCCATTCTTACATAATAAATGGTGAACTGAAAGCATTGAATACACTACCATTTCTCATGCATTAAAATGATGGGTAACTGCAGTCTGGTGTAAGAGGATTATATCATTTACAGCAGAAAATACTCATGTCAAATGGTGGTTAAAAAAAGGGGGGGAAGGTTGTAATGAAAACATGATCTCAGCCCAACTAAAGCAAAGATGCAACACCTGCATTTATTAAATATTTATGACAAAGTTGAACATTCAGGCAAATTTCTATTATTAGCACAATGGATAGTTGAACCCAATAAGAAAATTGGTGGAAAAACTATTTAGTGGGTTCTAAAATTGAATGTGTTTTCACAGGATTTTTAGATCTCGCTGTTTTAAGTGCACTGTGATTATGGTGCTAAATTTGAGAACTGCTTTTGACTTGTAATTGCGAGGATGGTTTGCAAGCCATGCTGCCTTTTAACCAAGTGTGAGAAGTGAAAGCAAGCGTTTATTACAGTTTATAATCCAGACTCTGTGCTGTATTCTGCCCAATTCAGGACGACTATAAAAGCAGATGTAGGTGCTGGAGGGACCTTCAGTGCAGCCATACTTTGTGCAGTCATATTTTCTGATGGGAAAGAGAACAATGGTAAATAATTGACAATATCAATATCCTAAAGAATTGACTAAAAATTGTTTGAATACACACTTATTACCCATATGGCTGCATGACAGTGCTAACGTAAGGTCATTTTGTGGTCCCCTGTCAATGTCCAAGTAAATTCCCTCTTTGTCAGTGGGGTCAGTACTTTCCCCATCTGCAAAAATCCCCCAACCAAAACAGAAACACAGATTAGAACGCACAACTTTGTATATGATCGATTTGGAAACATGTAATTGAAGTCAGTATTGCAACTTAAATTTTCTCTGATTAAAAATAATCATAAATAAATAGAAAAATTTACCAAGTTAGAACTGTTTGCAGTGGTGGTGATATTAACAAGGCATGTGAATAGTTTAAAACCTCTAAATACTACCTCACAGAAATGATGACTTTGAATAGTAAATAAAATGGCTATATTTGCACTGCATTGCGACCCTGGTCAGAGTATACTATATGGCTTATAATAGGGAAGTCAAATCAATAAAAAAAAAAAAAAAAAGCAGATGTAATTTACTGTCAGCAGCATATTTAAAAGAAGAAGAGGGGTTGGAAATGGTCATAAAAGCCGTAGCTTTTTTGGTGCCCAATAAATACAAGATGTTGGCCCTTTAAACCTAACTTGGACCCTAATTAAAAAGATACATTTCTGAAATTGAGAGAAATACTGTTTTCTGGTCAATGTGAGATGCATTGTTCAATCTTCATAAGATGTTCTGTGTGTGTTTTATCACAGCTTTATGCAATATTTATGCATTGTCTTCTTCTGTCTTGTAGCATGAATTGGTACAGAAGTGAGTTGTCCTCAGTTATAGTGGAGCAAGTGAGGGTAAGTGGTCTAAAGATGGCAGTTTTAGCCCAGAATGTCTTAAAGTGTTCTGTGGATAATACCCAGCATCTCTTCATGCTTAGGTGATGTGCTGTTGGTACTGCTGAAACAATTCTGAGAGAAGAATTTATTCCTTGTTTGAACATGTTTTTCACAGAGGTAGACCTGATAATGGCATGCAGATGTCCTTGGCAAAATGTAGATGTTCATAATCGTCAATAATAGGAATCTTTATATAGCACTGAATGGTTTCTATATTTGCAAGGGGGAATACACAAAAAACAGCATAAGGCAACAGAAATGAAGGAAAAAAGTAACAAAAAAAAGTCTGATTGGTTTGAGGTTGCTTGATTTAACATCAGACATGGTGGCTTTTAGCTTTGCCCTAAAATGAAATTTCTCTGGATCTTTTCACAATATTCTGTACTGTAGATGAAAACTTAGAAAACTAAGAAAAGTGAAGAAGACTAAGAAGAGATTTTTTGGGGCATGAAATTCAAAATTGATTTATATATACAAAATACAGTCTCATTGGTTTTCCCCAAACATTATAACAACTTGTACTTGCCATTTAAATAAGAAAATTTACAAATTGCAGATTTCAAAAAAATCAACAAATCTAACAAATCATTAAGATTTTAATCATCTTATTTTCCTCAGTGGTCAGTGGTTAGAACCCATTGCAGATACTGTGCTTTCAAGATACAAATTTGTCAAAGGTAGCAAAATGTGTTTCATACAGAAATGTATAAAGTTTGTGTAAAGTGATCTACAGTGTTGACTGCAACAATAATATCTGAATGGTATACAAGCATTTATGCTTTGTTCTTGTCTGTATTTGGTCTTAAGGTCATTAATTACTATTACAATGGCTGTTGTTATACTGATCTGAAGCCTGATTGAAATTTCTTGCTATTTAGGTCCCTTTCCTCTGCTGTAGGTATTAGAAATCCAGCTCATCTCACCAGGATATCTAGCCACATAGAATTCCTTAAGACGTTCTTAATGCTGTCTCCCCAGTACACCACAATATAGAATAGAATCCTGGAGAGAGCTTACTGGTACAGCAGAAGAACTGAAGTAGAAGGTCCCAGGCCTCTCAGGAAATACCTTTACCCATTCACGTGATGAGTGTCATTGTTCATAGACCAGTCCAGTCTACCGTTCATTGGCAGCCTCAGGTATTTGTAGGTCCTGGCCACTTCCTTGTCGACCCTTTCAATGGAGACCTGTCCACAGTTGCACAGAACAGCTCAGAAGTGTTAAAGGTAAACAAAACTGGGCAATACACTCCCATCTGGTATGTCAGGGCTACTTACCATGGTTTCAGAGGAGCAGTCCCTCATCTTGACATACTGTGTTTTTCCCGTGAGGCAGTCTGTGATCCAGGTCACCAGGTGCGAGTCCACCATCATTGCTCATCTCAGTAGGAGGGGCTGGATGCTGTTGAAGGGTCAAAGAACATAATCTTCACAACACCGTGTGTCCAGGTAAGTCCTGTGTAGCAGATCGATGATGGCACCATCCACACGATCTTCTCCTGGTAAGCAACCTGAATGGGGTCGAGTGTATGGAGGTCCAAGGAGATTGAGTAGCAGACGTTCTGAGCTGTGACAGTCAAGGTTACTGTCCAGTATACTGGGTGAGATGATGCATGAGGTCTTCCACAATCCAAGGAGTCTCCCTAGTTCCAGGCAACTACACATTGAGATTTGGGATTTGGGTGTAGGGCAATCAAACCTGCTGTAAAAGTGGACGAATTGTTCTCATTTTAGAGCCTGTGGTGATTTTCATCTTGTTCCAGGCCTCCTTCATGCTGTGAACTCCACCTTTGATCTGTATGATTGTTCACCTCTGTCAGCCAGACCTGGAGGTTGCTGCACATCTGTCTCCATATCTGGTCGCCATCTTTTTTTTCTTGTCAATTAGGGCTGCGTTTTTGGATGAGAACAGCTGCTTTAGTTAGAGGTTCAGTGGTTAGCCCCCTGGATGTCTTCTACATGGAGTTCCTGCATCATTCTCCAGCCAGTACTTTTCCTTCAGAGCCTCTTCTGCTTCCTGAACCTTTTCAGTATTTAAAAAAACATTAAATAGTTCAAACTAGATTTAGTGCACACGTACTGTGATTAATATATAACATACAGCACTGTGCAAAAGTCATTGGCATCTACACAATTGGTTTAAAGCCATTTATCTTAGCATGGAGGGTCTTTCTGCCAACGAGAACACAAGAGTAAAAGCAACAAGAGGGAAATGACTATGACTAGTTTGGTTTGTAAAAGTAATTGATGAGTTATGAGCTGGTTAGAACAACACAGGTTTGGTTCCAGATCTTCTCTCCAGGCCTCCATGAATGTGTGAAACTCCAGCAGAACCTGATTTAATGGAAGGAAGGGCTGATTGAGGCCAAACCAGAGATTTGATGGTACTGGGCTTCCATGAGGAGAGGTCTGGAAATGGGGAAGTGAACACATTGACACCAAGGCAGTGTTTACTGTGTTACTGTTATTTACAGTGATCCTAATATTAATGTTTTGTTGGAGGGAAAAAAAACACGACTTGCACAATACTGTGTATTATGGACAACAGCTCAGTTTCATCCATTTCATTTAAAGCATTGTATGTACTCAAAGGGTGATTTTTTTCTATTCACATTATCATTACCGCTGTGATTTCTTTGTAACAATTATTTAAAAAAAAAAAAAAAAGATTTCCATATAGATTGTACCTTACTTGAAGATAACGCTTTGTTTTATCACCATGATTCTGGAGAAAAGAATCTTGATTTATTTACTCTCCCTCATAGTTTAGCACTGATTTAGAAATTGCTTTGAGTGTATTGCTATCCTTACACTAAGCTGGGATGAAGGCGGCTCATAGTGGGGTGTTAAAAGGGGCACAGCTGGTGTGAACACCAACTCCAGCCACACTGGTCCTGGAACCAGCAGGGCTGTCACGTCGCATGAGCCACGGGAACACTGTAAAGAGCGTGAAGATCTTTGCCTGCGGTGCTGGTCTGCAATAGGCCAATACATTTTTTCTGCTTAATATATCTTGCCTTTAAGTGTCTTAAATTTGGATCCCCCTTCACACTTTTTGCGTTTTTTGTGAGGGGTAAGTGTGATCTTCAGTGAACCATTTAAATTCGATTATTTCAAGTGCAGTTGGTAATTAATTAGGCTGTAGAAAGCAATTGAGGTTGAAGTGATTGTGCTGTGAAAAAAAAACATAATTCTCCTCAAAATTTAGTTATCGAAGCACATTTTAGGTTTACATTTTTTCTTCTACAAGGCTAATATATTTAACAAGTTTATACACAGTGCAAACTGCATGCCTACAGTGGTGCTTAAAAGTTTGTGAAGATTTTCTATATATTTATATGAATGTGACCTAAACCATTATCATTATGTTCAATCAAGTCCTAGAAGTAGATGAAGAAAACCTAGTAAAACAAATGAAATGAATTATATTTGCTCATTTATTTATTGAAACAAAAAAAAATCCAATAAATATCTGTATATATCTATATAAATATATTTAATGTAAAATTAAGTGTAAAATAATTTAATAATGTACATGCATATATTATATCAAATGTTTATTATTTACGTGTTTTGAGCGTTTGGAGACAGTGATTTAGACAGTAATACTGTCATCTCTGCATTTAACGCTGAGGCTCTGAACTTCCTATTTCGTAGCTCCACCCATAATCTGACTGTCCTATTAGACTCAAATCACATTTTTACAGTTGCCACTGTAGCAAAGTTATGTTTCCTACAATTGCAGAACATCACCAAACTTCTCCTCACTACACAACACACGGAAAGGTTCATAGATGTGTTTATAAGCAGCAGACTGCACTACTGTACAGCCCGTACAGAAAGCTGCAGCCAAATTACTCACCAGGAGCCATAAACTCCAGCATATATTCTATAAGCCACAGAAAATTCTCATTTATGTTTTAAAAATCCCATGTTATTAGCCACAGTGTTACTGAATTTACTGATGAGTAAAAGGATCTAATTTGACACGCCCCTGGAGGCTTTTGCAGCTCTGTACTGGTAGTGACATTGTAACATACTTGAGCATAAACAATTAAATTGATAAAATATTGAACTTATCTCAAGCCTCAACACAAGAACTATGCTGCAGAATTTAAGCTCCATGCAACATCTGTAATATCTGAGATGAACGAGTCCAACATTAGTGTCAGCAAAGCAGCAGAGATCCGATTTAAAGAAAGGGAAGCCTAATAGTTTTTACATTCAGTTTTGCTAATTTCCATCCATCCATCCATTTTCTTCCGTTTATCCAAGGTCGGGTCGCGGGGGCAGCAGCTTCAGCAGAGATACCCAGACTTCCCTCTCCCCGGCCACTTCGTCCA
>JBBIGC010000082.1:3470903-3485814 GCA_037576955.1 Lepidarchus adonis | reverse complement strand
TTGGCCATGGTGGAGGTTGGAGTCTGACTGTTTGAAGGTGTGGACAGGTGTCTTTTATACAGATAACGAGTTCAAACCATTAATACAGGTAACAAGTGGAGGATAGAAAAGCTTCTTAAAGAAGAACGTACGGAACTGTGAGGGCAGAATTCTGGCTAGTTTGTAGGAGCTAAATACTTATTTATTTACTTATGGCTCTATGCATCTGAACTTCAGTCTTTTGTGGTATTTTTACTTCTTGCCAGCAGAGGGCAGTCTTTGCCATCTCTGAAACTGCTTGTTTAAACATTCACAGTGTAGTCCCAGCTCACACTCTGATGTTTGAGAACAGTTAACACCCACAAGCTAGCAGTGAAAAGGTGTGTATGTGAAGAAAAGCACAACGCTGTGTATTCAGCTGGTGTTTTAAGGCTTAAGACCATTTTGTGACATTAGCTAACATCACTGGCTGGCTAATTGTAATCAGCTTAAGCAGATTTGTGTCTCTGGCTTTGTCTCCGTCATTAGTATTGATGAAGGTATGAAATATCATCTTGTGATATTTTGTTCCTCTTGGTTTTATGGACAATCAGCATCTCTGCTAAGCAGAGCCCACATTCTGGCTGATACCCTTCCCAAAGTAAAGATAATGCCATTAAATCCCCCTAATGCAATTATCCTGGACTGACTCTAATGCCTGGTTGTGAGCTCACAGGCAAAAATCAACCCACCAACCATCATTAACTTTATACTTTATTCAGGCACTAAAATAAATAGTTTGGAAAGAAAAAAACATGTACGTTTTCCCATTTACCCCAAAATGCAGACGGTCGGTCAAGAGTTCTTTAGCCTCATTCTCGAAAATCTCACACATTGTCTTACGTTTGCCACATTATTCAGAGCAACGTTTCTCCAACACCTGAGGATGGCTAACAGATGTTGCACTGTACTGGCAAGGTCATCGCCCATGTTCTTTTCTTTCTTTTTTTCTGCCTTTTTTTGAGCTTTCAAATGGTGCTATGGGGTTCAACCCACTGCCCGCCCTATTTTAGCATCGCCACTTTCCCAGGGGTCCCATGACCCAAATCACACAGCAAAGATACCAAAAAAGCACGAGATGGAGGGTTGAAGGAGAAACAGCAAACAGGGGCATGCACAAGGGGTTTAATCAAGAGGGCGTGAAGGAGGCATGTTGAGGTTAAAAAGGAAAAGAAAAAATGGGAAGTGACATAAGAAGGACAGAGAAGAGGGGAGGAGAAGAGAGAAGAGGAGAGAACTGAGGAGAATTGAGAAGAGAGCAGAGAAGAGCAGAGAAAAGGAGAAGAGAGGAGAGGAGAGAAGAGAACTGGGGAGAGGAGAAGAGAAGAGAACTGGGGAGAGGAGAAGAGAAGAGAACTGAGGAGAGGAGAAGAGAAGAGAGGACAAGAGTAGAAAAGAAGAGAAGACAGAATAATAATAGAAAAGAAGACAGGAGAGGAGAAGAGTAGAAAGAGAAGACAGGAGAGGAAAAGAGAAGACAGAAGAGGAGAAGAGTAGAAAAGAGAAGACAGGAGAGGAGAAGAGTAGAAGAGAGAAGACAGGAGAGGAGAAGAGTAGAAAAGAAGAGAAGTGAGGAGAGAAGAATTGAGGAGATCACAGAGCAGATCTGTTCGTGTTTGGAGCACAGATGGCCTTGAGCCTGTGGTCTCATCCCTCCCCAACAGCTCATACACTAATGCCCTTAGATGATCCCCTCATTGTGCTAGACTGATGTCCTAATGGCCAACACCTCCAGCACATGCAGCTGCTACACTGCATGAAGGACATCTGCAATAAGTAGGGGAAACAAGGGGCATCAACCTGAAGTCTTCGACTGAACTGCATTATTGTTCGCTTCTCAGTAATTCACACCTACACATGTGGTGTGAATCCTACTATAAGCGTTTGGTCATTTGGGTCCAATGAGTACAATCCCTGGAGAGAAATTGTCCTCACTGGACCCAAATTATCGAACCTGTGCCTTCTACCCACAAAGCCCAAATAGGAATCTATCGGTCTCTTTTGCCGCGGGCCGGTACCGAGTCGTACAAAAAATAAAACTTTTTATTTTTAAAATACAATCTCAATCCGTAGCATCTAAGTGTGTTAGAGACTCAACTTTGCCGGTATTCTGGATGAAAGTCATGACAGAAAACCCTGAGATCACCACAACAGCACTGAAAACGTATTCTGAAAGAAACGTTTATGCGTTACCGTAGCGACCAGAGCACGTGAGGGGCAGAGGACGACGTTACTCTGATCGTTGTTAGCGCATTTCAGAAAGACACTGATAATAAAGTTACATAATTACACAGTGGATTCACGTTTACTATTATATTTACAAAATACCACAGTTTTCGTGTTGGTTGTATCATTTTATTTTGTTGTTTTTATCCGCGACAAATGCCAGTATGCGAAAATATTGTCTGACATTAAACTGGTCCGTGGCGCAAAAAAGGTTGGGGACCACTGGGCTAGAGGTTAGAAACTTGATCAGAGGGTTGCAGGTTCAAGTCATGGCCAATGTATTACTGACGTACTGAGGTGCCATCTTCCTATGCTGCTCCCCAGGTACTTTTAATAGCTGCTTCATGTGTGATGGGTTAAATTCTCACAAAAGGTAACATTTCATTGTAGTGCACTTAGTGAGACGGAGTGTGTTCATAATGACAAATGGTCACTTCCACTTAAAGCTTATACTACCAATTTACATTCTTATTGTTTAAAACTGTTCATCCATTTAAGTTTGAATGTGTTCACAAATAGTCACTGTCACTTTCAGTGGAGGCCGAGCTGAGAAAGGCCAGACATCCAAACCCAAAAACATTAACATTGATGACCCACTTAATTAGCATTAACATTATGTCTAAAAAGTGCTATACAAATCAAATTGGCTTGACTTAATAGTTCTTGACTTGAACATTCACCAACTACTCATCTTACGCCAAAAATGTGCAAAGCTAAGACATGTTTCGTACTTAAGGCTTACTTCTTAAATTTGGCACTGGAGCTAAGAAGCTAACAAGCAACAGAACAATTTGATTTTATGAATTTATTGCCATGTCTGCTTAATTCAACCCTCACATTTTTATTCAAATGTATAATGTAAAATAATAAATTTTCAGGCTTCAGGATGGCTGTTACTACAATTAGCAATGCAAATCTATAGAAAACTGCACAGCTACATCTACTGTAGATTAAATGGGAACAATTTGTGTCACAATATCAGGTTATCTCTACACAATTTTCATAGCCCAAAAAATTCAAGATTCGTATATTTGACTGACGCACATGATGCACATCAAAACAGTACAAGAAAATAAGCTAGTGTTAGGTTAATAAACATTTCAGCCATTTTGAAGAGTTTCAGATAAATGTAAATATAGAACTAAAATAAAATAATGTGAAACACTTTTAAATATTTTATGGTTAGAGCCAGTTAATGACCGAACTGCTTTAAAGTTACACCCTAAAGTCAAACGACTTTGGGGTCACACAGGAGTGTGGAACTCTCCTTGTGCAACAATGGGAATAACTGTTTAAAAACTCACACTGAGGGTTAATGAACAGTGAACCATGTTTGTTTCTTAAATATCATGCTTATTATCAATACCGGTACATTGCAACACCTCTAGTTTGAAGCAGAAATTAATGATAGAAAAATATATAAAAATTCCCAGGAATTGTGGAACACTTCCATTAGTTCATTCATTATAAACTTTTTTTACATAGTTTCAATAGATTTCAGAACTGTCCATTTTAGACAGCTTTATGGTGTCCACGTACCTCCTCACCTACATCACAAACTTTTGTTCTAGTTTTCTAGTTTTGAGAACCTGACATTGACTCCAGGACAGGATCAGATGTGTCCAACGTTAAGTTTAGTTCAAAAGACATGAATTCTGCAGAAAGGTTCTGTAATTCCTGTGCATGTGTTCATTCTATTTTAGCAATCAGCAGTCATACAAGCATTCCGCATCAATAATCTGCTGTATCATATATGTTTGCTTACTCCATAACAACAACATGGCTCATTCTGACACATTTGCAGAGTGCAATCCCTAACTTCATTTTGGGAAATGATCAGGGATTACATTAGTCCCAGATGTTCCATGTGACTTAGCCTTAAGCTGCAAAATTGCTTTTAAATCTGCCGCTTTGGCATGTGTGTATATGCATTCGCACATATCTGTGCTTGTGTGTGTGCTCCCACAATGTCAATCAAAATCTGAAAAGCAGCTGCTATGGGTGGACCCACTGATGTGGGCACCAATAGCCTGTTCTGCTCTAATCTACATACTGTAATCTTCTGTTATGAGCCTGAATGACCTATATGCTGCTGCTGTCATGCCAGTGACCTTATTCTTTTAAGTGTACTAAAGCTCACTCTACAATGACTTGCACCCACCGCTGGCATGGAGTTTTCATTCAGCTCATGTTAAGGTGATTTTATGATTGGTGTACTGTTAATGCCCATCTGAAATCACACTTTCAGAACAGAACCTTGTATTTCCAGCATGGTAATTTTACAGAAGAAATAAAATACCTTCTTAATTGAAGTGAATGAGTTGAGGACGAACTGTTTCTATTGGTCCATTCATCATAATATTTTGACACAGTGTAAAATTGGTGTTTTTGAATTATGTTAAACAGTAATACTAACTTTTGTTTTCCTAGTTACATTATTTAAAATAAATGTGATTTATTAACAGCCATGTACACATTTTCAGATTTGTTTTAAAATAATTAAATATCTGTATGCTGTACCTATAAAACAGCATTTTTCCTATCCCTGTCCACTGTAAACGCACGTTACATTTAAATATAATAATTACAATACTTATATTGCATCAATACTTATATTTCATTAATACAATGGCGCTTAAAATTTTGTCCTTCAAAAATAAGACTTCAAACAACACTAATTTTCACACAACTCCTAAAAATAGACAAAGAGTACCCAAATAGATAAATAATGCAATTTATTCCGCAAAATGATCCAATACTCTTTGTGGTTCAGCAGTTTTCACTAATAGAAAAGGTTAAGATGTCACATTCTAAACTTCTGTATCATATTTTGTGCTTAAACAATTTTGTACAGATTAAAATATTAGGAATAGGATACATTTAGGTATTTCCCAGTTCCCGACATAGTCCAGACGAGCCATAAACATAAGAAACCATGTTAGAGAAGGAGAATTTTTTGTCATGGGTTAACACATTTTTGAATGGTTGAATGCAAGTTCTCTTGGAACGAAGATGAAATGCTTTAAATTGTTCATGGAATCACTGTTTTTATCAGGAATCACACAAGGCCTTAAATGCAGTATTCAAGTTTAATCCACAGTCCAAAAATCCAAGTAAAAAACGGAAAGAATGTCCAAATAACCTGAGAAACCAAGATAACACTCACTATGCTAGGCTAGGCTAGGCAATATGTGATATGTTAGGTTTATTTGCTATTTAAATAGTCTAGAATTCAGATGAGCGTGATCTATGTAGCTCCTGGCTTCTTCTGGACTGGAATTCTGAATTAGGATCCAGTCTGGGTCAATTCTCATAGGTTTCAAACCAATTATTACTTCAAACAAAAATGCTAATGTGGCTAGCAGTTTGGCTAGATCCTAAGTAAGCTTGTGTTCAATATGATACAAATAAAACAGGTATCCAAAGCAATTTGAGCTGATTATCGCCTAATTGCCACAGTCTATATTCAGTCTTTGTGAACCAGGATTAGATGCTAATGCATCTGTAAGTTAAGCTGTACTGGAAAACACAGATTATATGTGACTTCATGAACCTGAAATGTCACCTGACAGAATAACCCGTTTTCACTTAAGGAAACTATTGATAACCAGTGTACATGGCCTATTCTGTTAGTAATCCAATAACACTTTTTACTAGTTTAATACAAAATTGGGCTGTAGCATTGTTCTGTGTGTTTTGCATTGAATTGGCTATTAGCATTTTGCAATGGCTATTCTTTTCAAGATTGAAAAGGAAATGACGAGTTTTGCTCATGACATCAAGTGGTTACCTACCATGCTACATTAATATAACAGCCCTTTAGACAGTGTTTTGGATTCCCTAACTGGGAACATGGAAAGACTAAGTCAATGAGGGCATTTTCAAAGTCTTGTTGAAACAGAAAGCTTGTTCTCCTCCTCAGGAAGGTGTGGCTGAGTAAGGAGGGAAGCCCCAGCAGCCGCATCACCCGAGCTGTCTTCAAAAATGAGAAGGACATCCCCAAGCTGGAGCTTTCTGGCTTCTCCACCCGATTCTGACGCACGAGTGAACCACACGTTCTGGTTCTTGACCGCAGCCACCATCTTGAACTCAGTAAACCCATTATTACCAAACCCACACATCTACCATTTTTATTTATATCATCATTCGGGGTGTCCCACAATAAATGTGTGCCAATAACATTTTGTTTATCATACTAAATCAAACCGTTCTTGATTTTTTCTTAATTAAAGACTTTAATGTAGTACTATTCACCCTCCCCAAGTCCATGTAGTCATTATTAATAAAGATAACTGTTGTCACAAAAAACAACACACTCCGACTCCATGTTACCCTCATCCATTCACACTAAAATAAAAAGTAGTGTTTTTAGCCTAGACTGTTTAATGAGGCCCAATATAGGGCAATCACTAGTTTTTAATATCTAAAACCACATACATGTCATTTTTTAAAATTATTAATTGAATAAATGTAGGATATGAAAAATATTACTTGTAGCTTTTAATGCGTTGTGTTGATTGTGTTACTCATTTATGAGCCCATTAATCATTTGCTTTTACAGGAAAATATAAAGATGAAATAATTAGAATATTATGTGGTGTGAAGAAAATATAGTAACAGTGTGATAATAATAAATAATGTGCATTTTCTCCCTATTCTCCTTTTCCAGTTATATGTTTGTGTGCGTCGGTATGTGTGTTTGTGTGGGCTGTTGCACTCCAGATGGTCAGAAGCTCCAGCTCTTGAGAAATTAACTGTTGATATGTGGAATTAGAATCAGCATCTCATAATTCCCAACTGTAAATGGAGCTTCTAAAGAACTTTCTTCACTATGTGCCAAGATCAACTTTTGCTTTATTAATACAGACAGTTGAGAATGAATGTAGTCGTACAACAGTGCTTTGTCACAGACATCTGTTCTTCAATCTTCTTCTGTTCTTAAATGGTCTTCACATTTTTCCACATATCTTTATATGCATCTTTGAAATGAAGGGTTTATGCACTGCAGCCCTCCTATAATACCCTGTATAGAATTGTGGATACTTCTTACACAGTTTGATGACATTGTGCATTGAAACTCTTAGTCAAAGTTTTCACTAATGCATGAGAACTAGCTGCATGTCTAAATGCAGATGTCATATTAATCACTGTTTCTATTGAAACACTAGCCATCATGACCAGTCTTACTGTTTCCCAATAATTCACGGTTGAAATTCAAGGTCAACTGGACCTGCTCAGCTATTTTTACATACTGCAAATGGGATGTTCTTTCAAATGTTAAGAATTTTTTAAGAATTTCTAAGAAATCAAACTACTGACAGGTACACATTCCATTGTTGGTTCCCTACAGAACACCTGAGTGGATGGTTCCTAAAAGATGAGGATCTTCAAAAGAGAAGAACCCATAAATTGGCAAGGAACTTTTATACACATTTATAAAAATAGATATTTGTGAAACTAAGATGGTTCATTCACCATTGTGCTAAAAAAATCTTGTATTTTCAGATCCTGGATCAGTTGTACTAGTTTAGAGGTTGGCAACACCGGTCCTGGAGTGATAGTTGTGATAGTGGTCCACGGTTTGATAGTTCTCATCCTCAAACAAAACTAACTAAACCTGGCAATTAAGAGGTGAGTTGAACCAGGTTGGTTTGATCAGGGAAATCACCAAATTGGATTGGACACTGGCCCACCAAGACGGGAGGTGAACCAGTAGGTAAAGATGGTGTTGGTTGGTGACCACTGCTCTTGATTGTCTGTAGATCTTACTGGTTTCATGTTGCCGGTCACCTTAATGATCTTGCTTGTATACGATTGCAAAGCACAAATAGCTATTCAGTATTTTCTGGATGACGAAGTGCTGGGATAGGAGCTCAGCTAATATCAGGGTGGTGCATTGCAGTAACCATTGGTTCAGTCTTGAGTAGCCCAATTTGACCGTAGCTTATGTTTTTCTAAAAATCTTCTCAGGTAACTGTAAATAGTACAGTAATGTAGCTCTGGACCTGGACTGAGTTCATGAGCTGGGCATAGCATTGTCTCTGAGCAAGTGCACCTGAGGTGAGGAAGGCTCTCAAGCAATAAGGGTCATAGTATCATTTAAAGTAAGCTCGTCTAATGGGATCTTTCACTACAAGATAACAGTGAGTACGGGAGAGTAAATGTCTCAGTCAAGCCGGCACTAATGACCACTTAACCTCCATGCAACTCCTCAGTGGAATAAATGGAATGGCCACTGACTAAGGAAGCCTGTAGGGTTTATACCTCTCTCCAGTCTATGTCCAATTACAGTGAAAAGAGGCTTATCAAGCTTCTTACAAATGGAGAATTGATGCATGAGAACCCATGAAAATACAATTAAAAAGAAAAGTTGATCTTTGATTAGGACTAATTCTTTAGAATGCATAGTTATCTCTAAATTCAGCAATTCAGTCAGAAATGTTCTGCTATTACAAATTCAGTTTCAGTAACTGATCAGTGGGTTGAGCTATAATTTGATTTAGAATTGTATATTATTACTAGGGATAGGAATCATATTTGGAATTGATCCCAATACCGTATCTCCCCAACAATAGGCCACAGCTTATACATTGATTTTGCAAACCTGGTATTGGGTGCGACTTGTTTAATGGTGGGGCCCATTTAAAAACATGAACACATTTACTAAAAGTATAATTTAATACAAAGAGACAACCCCAAATGATTAGTTTAAATGGATTGTTTACTGTAGCAACGAACAGTTAGAAAAGCAGCGCGAAGCAAAGAACTTAAATCACTTAAATGCCGCTGCTGCATCCAGCCTTTTCAACTTTTTCAGCCCTTTGCTACATTACATTACATACTAGTGTATAATACAAGCTGGAAAAAGCTCAATTTAACAGAAATAAAAGGAACAAAAGTCTTTAATTTTTGTTTAAACAACTGGAAAGTACCACAGTACAGCGATGTCAATCATCCGTCTACATGTAAATTCTTCAGTATAAAATTAGCAACATTGATATGCTAATATTACTAGCCTTCCCGTTCTCCAAATCCTTCAAAATCAGATCCTTAAACGTCGTCAATTGTGACCTGTGCTGCTTTGTTGTCGCCAATGTCGAACACGTGTTTGTGTCGGATATTTGCCTTGTGAGGCAACAACCTGGAGCTTAATGATCGCATTTAAAATGGAGCTACACCAACATGAATAACACTGAATGAAGTCTTAATGCATTAGATATTGTAAGTGTTGTAGTAATACATCAACAACGTAGTGAAAGATACTTTTAATACTTAAGTATTTTTGGGAGCAAGTACTTCAGTACTTTTACTTAAGTGAAATTTGACTGTATTACTGTACTTTCACTTACCGGTAAGTATCGGTACTTTGTCCACCTCTGGGTATACGTTCATAGAAAGCGAGTGTGGTTTAAACCAGAGATACTAAGTGTAAGTGGACTCCTGACTACTCACGGAGGCCTGGAATGAATAGCATGCAAACAGCATGTAGCCTCAGCCTTATCCACTACACCTACACTTAGATTGAGCGTCTAATATTTATAGTAAACGAAGCTGACCACCACTGTCAGAATATTGCTGCAGCATAAATAATCACATTATTAAAATGAATAAATGACTAAAAAAGACTAAATATATATATACATGTATTCATAATACATGTACAACCATGACAATCACATAAACAAGAGTAACATTAGTGCAATTACACATAAAATGAAAAGAAATAACTAAAGATGAAACAGGTACTAATTAAGGCCCCATTCGAACATATTCAGGTATTTTTTAAAACGTTCATTTTTCCATAAAAAATTAATAATTCCTGTCTACATGAGCATGTTTTTAAAAAAAAAAGCTAAATTAAATCATGCAAATCATGTGTAACTTCCTGTCGTCAGCTAAACAATAAAGTGTGCAAGCAACACTGACAGACGACCACATTTCTGGTGGTTGAAGCAGGTCACAAGGAAACATGAGAAAATTCTCTCGCCATTCTTGTGGAAGCACAAGCTCGTTTTCAAAGGTCTCCCATCAACCACTATTCCGTCCGGGTCTCATTCAAAACGGGCGACGACATTGGCGGCCGGCGCTCGGGTCTGACGGTGTCTGTGTTAAATATAGTAACGACATCAGAAGGTCAATCTGACGTTAACAGCAAAGTTACGAGCAACAGTAATAACGGTAACAGAAAATGACCTCACACTAACTTAATAAATGTACATGAACGGTGCCGCTACAAGTTTCTTCCACTGTGGGTCTCAAATCTCTTCAAGGCTTGAGGCATTGGTGTTCAAGCCAAAGCTTTTTTTTGTCAAATCATCAAATTTGTGACTCTAAATGAATGAGTCTCTGATTGGTTGCCTCCCTCTACAGGTCACTGTGGGTGGAGTTCTACGACAGAACACAACTTGGGCATGACCGATCCCTTGGACACTGAAATTCAATATAGAAAGACATACACTTAGAGGCAGTGGTGGCCTAGTGGTTACAGTTACATTTTACATTTATTCATTTGGCTGACGCTTTTGTCCAAAGCGACTTCCAGGTACAGGAACAATCAAGCTTAGATTCAGACATGACAACACTGATGTGAGCATTATGATGAGTTCAACACAATCTTCTTAGTCATAGAAAACAGTGCAGGTGCTACAACAGTGCGGATGATAAAAGCTACAACAGTGCTACCTGAAAGAGAAACACATTCTATGTTATAATTAAGTGCTAATGATTAAGTCTAAACAGAAGGTAAGTGCTACAGCATAAACAACATGGTCTATTAATATCTAGCAGTGCTAAAAGAGTCCAGCATCTACTGACATTAAGTTCTTTAAGTGCTTCTTCACCTGTGTTTAGGCATGACGCAAGTACCATATTCATTATATTGTTGCCGGTGGTAAGAACATGAGTGAGTATAAGTGGGAAGCTGTCTGATCTGTTGATTGATATCATGTATCTGATTGAAGTCAAGGTAAAGTAAACTTTTTGTTGGGTTAAGATGTTGAGGTAGCTGAGAGACAGTTGAGTCTTGAAGGTAGAGAGAGTTTCTGTAGTTCTGATGTGTCTGAGCAGCTCGTTCTACCAGTGTGGGAGAACGAAGGAGAAGAGTCTGGAGTGATTTTTGAGTCCTCATGGGGGTGGAATCTCCGAGCGCTGTTCCCTCGCTGATCTGATGTGATCAGAAGTTTGCAGGTCCCAGCAGGCCACGTCAAGTTGCAAGTCCCAGCCTGGGCACCACTGAGGAACCCGCCCCCACATCACTGCTCCCCGGGCGCTGCTATTGTTGGCTGCCCCCTTCTCCATGTGTGCACGTGTGATGGACGTATTTCGTTGTGGTGACTGTGGTGTGTTCACAATGACATATATTCACAATCACTCACATTTTAGCAGTGGAAAGATCTAGTTATTGGGCTGTTTGGCAGCGCAGCTTTAGCACTGCTGGCCAGTTTATTTCCAGCAGTCATGACCAACTTTATGTAGCTGAACTGTCTTGCTTTAACAGTTTTCCCATGCGATAGGGAGCCTTGGCTCCCAGACATGAGACTTATGCATAGAGAAAGCTGGAGAACACAGGATTTATATGCCTAGTGAAAAGGCCATAGAGCGATGTGAGTGCCAATCTGTCCCAGTTACATAACCACAACAATCCCCATTGATTGCACTCTTCAGCTTTTGTCTGCCTGTCATGGTATTCATCCCAGTGCCTGGGTTTCCATAGAGATGAGCGGATGAGTCCTTGATTCACAGGGCTTATGTAGTATCACCAGCTTTATATTACTCTGCTGGAAAACCATGGGGTTGTACCAAAGTAGCACCCAACAGGCCACGTCAATGGAACGGGGCAAGTGACATTAAGACGCTTGCATAGCCTCTAGCAATGGGAGGCATGGAGTTGCATGGTGTCCAAGATAAAACTGGCATGAGCAAGCAGACAACACACACTTCTCACACACATTCACACAGTGGTGTGAGACAGTGATTGTCCATTGGAGCTCATGGCGACTCAGAAAGGGGGGCGCAGACAGAGTCAACAGCTAACAAAGTGGCCTTCAGCCAGTGGAGTCCACATCTCAATACATCCCATTCTTCTATGAGTCCTCTCTCAGAACACAAGGCTACCAAAATTTAATGACCGCTTCCAGAATCAGTGGTGTGTGAGAGACTGGGAAAGGGGAAGCTCTCAGTCATCGTTCATCCACCACCATGGTTCCTGGCTTGGGCATTAAATTCCAAAAAGAACCTAGATTGAGAGAACATGAACTTGCAAATAATTTTACTTCAACCTATACCGTACATACTGTATACAGTGACATTTCAGAAATCATGAATCCCAATGAGTTTGCAAACCCCTAGTCAAGGAAGCCATGGCCTGTGTGTTATTCCAAAGAATTTAAGAAGGTCTAAGCCCATCTGGAGTTATGCAACCATCTAAGAATTGGCCACGGCGCCATAGCCATCAGTGGCAAGGAGTCCAAGACAACATAACTGGCCTCGCTCTCTGGGTGGATACAGCAGGACACTAGGGAATGCAACAGTCTGTAGTTTTTGTAAAAGAATTGACTATTAACTTTCTCCTGAAAAACGATGTGGTGGTCCTCCAAGGTTCTTGTAGGAACGTGTACTAACCTTTACTCTGCCAGTGTTGATAGCATCACCAAGGAAAAGAATACAGTTGTGAGGTCTGTAATCGCAATGGAACTGGTAGGTTAATGAAGACCTTCACTGCCAATGACAGAAGAATCCTCACTATGGTAAAGAACTTCTTCTTCGTCTTTAGGAGGCAGGTGTATATTTGGCAGAGACTACTATCTGCAGAAGACCATCATGGACAGAAATATATAGGCTACACTGCAAGACACAAACCACAAAAACAGGAATTCGAGCTTATAGTTTAAAAGAGCTTAAAAGCGCCTGCAGAATTATGGTGTTATCGGCAGACAACACCCAGATTTTAAAAATGCATTTATTCTTCTTTAAATCATTGGAAATAATCAAAATACAGTCCAAAAATAAATTTCTGTCCAAATGATGCCTGAAATTAACCTTGAGGGTTTTTTAAAAAACAAAATTGCAATAGTACCCAAGACTATTACGTTTTTGTGCATTTTTGGGACATCCTCAAATTTGATTATTTTTTTACAAACACACCTAAATCAGTCAGAAAAGGCCTCCAAATAAGGGTTTCTTGCTAAACATTTCATGTTTTCTTTAAAAATGAATTGAGAAATTCTCATGAAATGAGGCTCAGTCAAAATGTTTTGCTTTTCTTTTAGAAATATTTTTTCATTCTTCTTGAAATCAAGTTTTTCACCCAAATTGGAAATATTAAAAAAAGGCTATATTCTTACTTTTTTGCATTTTTAGGACATCCTCAAATTTAATTCTTTCTATTACAAACACACCTAAATTAGACAGAAATGTTTAGTTTCTTGCAAAATATTTCATGTTTTCCTTAAAAATTTATTTTGAAATTTGTCATGATATGAGACTCGAGATATGAGAGTAATTTCATGCTTCTAACTTTTAATGTGTATCAGATGCACAGGAAGAGGAAAGTGTGCAGATGAAAAGGAACTGCCCAAGATTCAAGGCGTACTAGCTTATCTGTTAAACATGGTGGTGCACGTGCTGAACCATGGCGACACTTATCTTTTTGATGAAGTAACTGCTGATGGCAGTTGCACAATTAATTCTGAGGTGTATAGAAACATCTTATTTGCTCAAGTTCTGATAAATTCCTCCATACTCAGGATGGTGCTTCATCCTGCAACAAGATAATGATCCCAAACATAGAAGTTTCTTGAAGCTAAAAAATGAAAAATTCAAGTTAATTGTAATTGAGCATGCCTTTCATATGCTGAAACAGAAACTTAAAGGGTCAAACCTCTAGAAGAAGCATGTGTGGAAGGTGGCTGCAGTAGAGGCTTGGCAGAGCATCACCAGAGAAGACACTAGCACCTGGTTGTGTCTATGAATCACAAACTTTAAGCAGTAATTGCATGCAAGTGATATGCAACAAAGTACTAAACATGGCAGCTTTAATATACCTACCATTACTTTGTCCCAAACATTATGGTGCCCTGAAATGAAGGTTTTTACATGGTGAAACAAATGTTTACAACACTGAATTGTTTGATTTGAAATTTTACACTAAGGAACAGAGGGGTAAATCAAAGAAAAATGTGTCTTTGTCCCAAATATTATGGAGATTACTTTGTGTAAACTTTTCATACTAAGTGACTTAGACCTACATCAACATTTTCAAAAACTTCAAGCGTCCATAACCTTTCAAAATCTGCTGGTCTGCAGTTTTGCGTTTTATTTTGCTCTGCTGCTTGTGGCATTTCTAACAAATGTCATATTCGTCATTCGTCATACTTCACATTGCTTCCTGCATTCCTAACCGCCATCACTCAAATCTCTCACAGAAAACACCAGCTCTTTTTTCTCCTCCACAAATATTCGTTTTGAGGCCGATGTGTGCTGTACACGGACATCTGCATTTTTGTTCCACTTAAAGCTTTTCTGAGTAACGCAAGATATTACATTCACCTGCTACTGGATGCCCCTCTGGATGGAAGCCAAGCGTGGGCTGAAAGACAGAAAGAGAGAGAGAGAGAGAGAGAGAGAGAGAGAGAGAGAGAGAGAGAGAGAGAGAGAGAGAGAGAGAGAG
>JBBIGC010000082.1:3439010-3450142 GCA_037576955.1 Lepidarchus adonis | reverse complement strand
CACAGTAGTGTAGGTGGTAGACTGGCCAGGAAGCACAGTATTGTAGGTGGTAGACTGGCCAGGAAGCACAGTAGTGTAGGTGGTAGACTGGCCAGGAAGCACAGTAGTGTAGGTGGTAGACTGGCCAGGAAGGTGTTGGAGGGTTCCAGAACGCTTTTCATTTTGCCTCGTTGTGTATCCAGGTTCTCCATATTAGTGGATACGTCACCTGTAAAACTCTTTGAACTTCATTGCCTTCATGTGTTTGTTTATTTCAGGTTTGAGAGTCTGGAGCCGGAGATGAACAGCCAGGCCTCTCGAGTGGCTGTGGTGAACCAGATATCTCGTCAGCTGATCCACAGTGGCCACCCTAGTGAGAAAGAGATCAAATCCCATCAGGACAAACTCAACACCAGGTCCATTTGCTTCTTAAGAACTTGTTCTGTACTGCTTTTTTCAGTCTGATGACTGGATACAGCATGAATGGACCGCACAAAAGTACAAACCATCACTAAAGTACAGGAAAGTGACAAAGAATTAAGCACATCTTGTTTGTGGTTGTCTAGTCATCAATCAGTAGTTCATTTCTGACCACAGGAAGCCACAGTTCTATTGGCTGGAGAATTTTGAGTGATTGCCTATTTGCAGCCCTGGTGCATTAGCATAGTACTTTTATGACTTTGCTGATGACTGGTCAGTGTTGGTCTTTTGGTGGTCCATTTTCTCCTACCCCAGGGGTGTCAAACTCCAGTCCTTGAGGGCCAGTGTCCAGCATAGTCTGGTGATCTCCTGCTCCAGCACTCCTGGAGATGAGGATTACCAAATTGTGCTGGACAGCGGCCATACAGGGCCAGAGTTTGAGACCCCTGTCCTACTATACCCAATATCCTGGGAAGTCGAGGCAGATTTACATATGCTTTTCAATTTAATAACGCACACTTGTGAAGGTTTTTTACCCAAGAGCTTCCATCTTTGTTCAGGTGGAGTCAGTTCCGTGAGCTCGTGGACCGAAAGAAGGATGCGCTCAACTCTGCTCTCGGAATCCAGAACTACTACCTCGAATGCAACGAGACCAAGTCTTGGATCCGCGAGAAAACCAAAGTTATCGAGTCTACCCAAGAGTTGGGCAATGACCTGGCTGGGGTCATGGCCCTCCAGCGCAAGCTGACCGGCATGGAACGTGACCTGGTTGCAATCGAGGACAAACTGGGCGACCTAGGAAAGGAGGCTGACCGGCTGGCCGAAGAGCACCCAGACCAGGCTCCTGGTATCAAAGGCCGGGTGGGTGAAATCAAGGACGTGTGGGAAGACATGAAGGCCACCCTGCGTGCTCGCGAGGAATCCCTGGGCGAGGCCAGCAAGCTCCAGCAGTTCCTCAGGGAGCTGGATGACTTCCAGGCCTGGCTGTCCCGCACGCAGACGGCCGTGGCCTCTGAGGACATGCCCAACACGTTGGCCGAGGTCGAGAAGCTGCTGGCCCAGCACGAGGGCATCAAGAACGAAATCCGCAACTATGAAGAGGACTACCAAAAGATGAGGGACATGGGCGAGATGGTGACCCAAGGCCAGACGGATGCCCAGCACATGTTCCTGAGACAGAGGCTGCAGGCGCTGGACACCGGCTGGAACGAGCTGCAGAAGATGTGGGAGAACAGGCAGAAGCTGTTGTCGCAGTCGCACACCTACCAGCTGTTCCTCAGAGACACTAAGCAGGCGGAGGCCTTCCTCAATAATCAGGTATTGCCAAGGAAGGTGGCGAAAATAAGCAATATGGCAAAAAGAAAATGAACTTATGATACCGTATATTTAATAATAGCTCGTCTCTTATTGACGCTCGTTTCTAATAACCGCCGGGATGAAGAGACGTTCCGACAAATAGACGTCTGTCTCCATTAGAAGCCAGTCTGTAGTAAATGCCGGTCTCCAATGCCCCACCGCACTTTCCGTACACTAATCCTCTTTTCGTACCACCTGGGCTACGCCCTCCTGCAGTGAATCATACTGTAAGTATCAAAACTGTTTTGTCATTGGATGCTATCGAGGAATGGATAAAGTCTAAACGAAGGTTCTTTGTACATTTTGCCCGTTCATCTCCACGTCAATCAAAACCTCACAGGGTGATGTAGTGTGAACGATTGATTTAGCATTCAAACTCATTTTGTGGCCGTAAATACCCGTCACCATTCTTTCTGCAAGGCTAATAAAAGCCGGTCCCTTTTAAACGCCAGGTCCGAATAATTTTTTGAATAAATGCTGGGGCTATTATTGGAAGATATTCACTACGTTATTCACTATATCACAATATTTTTCTAAAGTTTGCAAACAGGTTGAAATGTGTTTACTAGGGTTGAACAATTGATCAGTTTGTATTGATGCATCTACCAAAATGGTGTATGATCAAGTGTATCAATCAGACTACGTCACTATTTAAAATTAAATATTGTAATTGGTTTGTATGTGAGAGTTGATGGAAATGTAGCTGGTTTTGGGAAATTTTATTATATTCGTTAGCTAAACTAATCAAATTACAACGACACTTATGGTTTACACCCCTAGTAGGTAATGTACTGATAATGATGATACACATTAAAAGTGAAAACGTATATTAATTGTACACTGTATGGCCAAAAGTAGGTGCCCGATTACAATTATTAATTTATTTATTTTTTGGCATTCGTAACACTTTTCTATGCTGATTTCTGATGTGTTTTCAGTTTTTTCCATTCACACTTTTTGTGTAATGTTAGTTTACGCTTCACTTGCATATATAATGTATAAGCAACAATGAAGTAAAGTGTTCTATCTCTTCGACGTCAACGAGGCCCTTTGCCATATCTAGATTTATGGGAAAGAATCTAGATTGGAGCAAATAGTGGATGACATGCACCATCCCAGTTTCTGCTCTGAATCAAACAGCTTCTGAGCTCCTTCCTTTAAAGGTTTATGGATCAGAAAGTTCTCACAGAGCCACTTTAATGCATTTCAGTGGAGCTTAGACTAATTCTACCACATATCATACAACATATCATCAGCTTCATCAAGCAACTATACACGCTAGACGAAAACTAAACACCAGCCTGAACATAAGGTGCAATACCACTACTTCTAGCCTTTTTATTATTTATTCTATTTATCTTTTTTTATTTTTACTCTTTCAGTTTATTGTATTTGCTAAAATTACAGTTATTATTCCATAGTCTACTTATCCCACCCTAGTTATACCTTACTTTTGTATTTTATCTTATAATATTTTTTAGTATTTTTGATCTTACTCTGTACGTTGTTTTATGTCTGGATTTTCTCCATGTGCAGTCGCTGCACAAGCAATTTCCTCCGGGACAATAAAGGTTTTCTGATTCTGAATCGAAACCCTAGAATATAGCCTGTTGACAGATGCATCTATTGCTCACATATGTATAAAATTAAAGTATATAGCCATGCAGTTTCTAAAGGCGAATTCTAATAGTAGAGCTGAGAGTCGTGCACTAGGAGCAAGAAGAAGCATTTTTCAAGCCTAAGCTCATAACTGTATGTACAGTACGAAGTGTTGGTTGGGCTTGTGAGTAGTGAAAATGGAGCGATGAACCATTATTCACTATCTACCTGAATCAGACGAACTCCGCCTACTGTATACTGCCACCAACACAGTTGGCTAGAGATAAAGTAGTGGTTCTGGGGCTTTTGTTTGACCCCCAACCCAATTTAATTTTAGACAATTAAACAACTGTGCCTCCAGCTGAGCTCCACAAAGGTTTAACAAGTTTTTTGTACATGGGTTTGACTGCACATTCATGATCATGCACAATGCACTTGTCCTCATGCCTAAGCAGTCATGGGCGGCCTTTTTATGTTATTAGTTTCATCCTAATGGCAGGATATGGGCTCGGTTATCTGCCTCCATCTCTGAGGGTAGCTATTACAAGTGCCGTTTTAAGCTTCAAATACAGATCGTTCTAAACCCCTTGGTAGGAGAAATGAGATGATCTTAAGCTCTGCAGTACAATGCAAAGCAATCTCTCCGGTCTCAGTTCTAATCCGTTCTGGACTTGACACTCCTCCACCGTTGTCTTCTCTTCAGGAGTATGTGTTGGCCCACACGGAGATGCCGGATAACCTGGAAGGAGCAGAAGCAGCCATTAAGAAGCAAGAAGATTTCATGACCACCATGGACGCCAACGAGGAGAAGATTAACGCTGTGGTGGAGACGGGCCGCAGGCTGGTCAGCGACGGCAACATCAGCGCTGTACGCATCCAGGAGAAAGTTGGCTTCATTGATGAGAGGTGCAGTGTTGTATATTATGGGCTGTAGTGATTTCCTATATATATATATATATATATATATATATATATAGTTGTAGTGGTTTTAAGTTCATGGGATGGGTGCGTATGTTAACAGGCATAAGAAGAATCGTAGGGCGGCCAGTGAGCTTCTCATGAAGCTGAAGGACAACTGGGATCTCCAGAGGTTCCTGCAGGACTGTCAGGAGGTGAGAACTTCTCATTTACGTTTCCAGCAACTTCCAAGGTACAGGAACAATCGAGCATTTTCAACACTGAAACGAAGTGCTACTATAAAGACCAACACACTTCCTCTTAGTCAGTAGACGACAAATTCTACAACTCTACAACTTGAGTTTTCACTCAAAGTTTGCTTTTTTGGTATTAATCTATTCCTGGCTTGTTGCAGGGCTTTTTGTTTGCTTGTTTTTTTGGAAATATGAATTAAATAAGCATAATCAAACGCGAAGGCCTTCCTTTGCTGCCAACACAAGCACTCATGCCATGTTCCTGAAGCATGAGAAGCACATACACATACATGGTTTCACTCTGGCAGAGGCAATGATGTCATTGGGCCAGTAAGTTTAAAGTTGACCACAATATATATCCTGAGTGTTTTCGTGTGTTTGTATGTGTCGCTCTAAAACTCCCATAATTGCCACTCTGTTGTGTGCAGTTGTCCCTGTGGATCAGTGAGAAGATGCTGACGGCACAGGATATGTCCTACGACGAAGCGCGGAACCTGCACAGCAAGTGGCTCAAGCACCAGGCTTTCATGGCAGAATTGCAGTCCAACAAAGAATGGCTGGACAAGATCCAGAAGGTATCTCTACACAGTAACTAGCATGACAATGTTTTTGGTTTGTGGTTTTTTAGATGTCTGGACATTGTTCTTCACCCCAGTCTGACTCCACATGTTCATGGGTTAGATGTTAGCTGCCTAAACATATGTATTGCGAGGTGGCCATTATGGGAAAATAAATATGGCGCCAATATGAATCAATATGAATATGAATACACCAAAACGAGAAACAAATATTTTCAAAGTGTTTACTATTGTCCATGTTTGCTAACTGTGCTAATGGCGGAGTGATATGAAACCGTGGCCAAAATAATGCCACACGTCCGGGACACCTTCCCATTCGAATTCAGTTGTGAGTTTGACTGTCCAGCACAGTTGGGTGATTTCTCTGATCAAGCACTCCTGGGTCAACTCACTAGGTTTAGTTGATGTTTCAGGAGGGGAACCACTAAACTGTGCTGGAAAGTACATACTGGATATATTAGGGAAATTATCTACAGTCAAACCTCGTTAGCTCGCCCCTATTGGTCCAGGCCCTAAATTTGGCGAGAGGCGGGGTTGGGGTAAATAACATGGATGGAAATCTGTCCTGCAGTCTTTCATGGCGAGAGGCGGGTTTGGCGAGATAACAGGGTGTGTGTACTTCAGGTTGAATGTTCTCAAGGGTTTGGTTCAGCTGAGTTAAGAATTAGATGTTTGACACTGGTTTTAATCTTCTCTAGAATTTTCTTGCAAAGTGTATTACTAGTTCCAACAAATCTAAAGTTTATTGAGCTCTTCAGGAAGCCTCTAAATATTAGTGTCATCCTCTACAAATGGTTTTGGGCTGTAGTACACTCACCCTGCAAATGATTTCCTTCCTTCCCACATAATCTCTTCTGCAGGATGGGACGACGCTGGTGGCAGAGAAGCCAGAGACTGAGGCGGTGGTGAAGGAGAAGCTAGAGGCTCTGAAGACGATGTGGGACAAGCTAGAGTCCACCACACAGACCAAGGCCCAATGCCTCTTTGATGCCAACAAGGCTGAGCTCTTCACCCAGAGCTGTGCTGATCTGGACAAGTGGCTGTCTAGTCTGGAGGGCCAGATTCAGTCGGATGACTTTGGCAAAGACTTGACCAGTGTGAACATCTTGCTGAAGAAGCAGCAGGTATGGTGCATGTTTAGCCCAGAACTTATTTTAAGCCATTTTTAAAGCTTTTGAGAAGAAGAAAAACCATTACCATGAAGTTCTTGTGAATGTTCTGCCAGTAGATAATGAAGGGAATGCCAATTATTGTGTCACTAAAACCTTGATGGTGGTAAAATTATAAATCCCATTTATTACATAGGTATGGCATCTATAGCGTCCTACGACAAGCTAGTAAATAGTATTAGCTGACTGTAAAACACGTCACCTTTTACAGGATATAATCGGTATTGCAGTAATTAAAAAAAACATTATTATAATTATTGATTTTTAATTAAGTTTTAAATAAAGATAAAGGGCAGTCCTATACAGATTTTTATGGTTGATTATATTGGTTACGTTTTTTAAGGTAGCGTATTTGTGCTATAAAGTATATTATCAATGTGAAATCTGTAGTTAATCTAAATCTAATGTTTATTCTCATTGAACATTTATTTTTTTCTTTGTAACCTAAACTTAATAATGAGATTGGAAGGAGCAGCACCCGAGTTGGCATGCGACATCCTCTGTGGGCGGAGTGAGCGGAGGTTGTTGTTTAGGGGGGCAATCAGTGCTAATGCTTTCCTCCTGGCATCAAAGCCTTGTTCCTTGGCTGCTGTCTTTTCACAATGCTGCCATTTTAGTCCACTCAGCGATCTAGCGGATGTCCACCGCCCACCTCACTGTTTTCCACCTCTTTTAATAGGGCCGACATAGGGCCAGCGCACTTGTATCTTTCTGTGAACACACCTGTATTTGTCTTCGCCGCAGCCGGAGCTACAGTTCTTCCATTGGGCCGATGTTGAATGCGGTTGTGATAATATTTACGTTCACCCCTGAACATCCCACTTTACATTACAGAAATTATTCAAGCATGATAATAGCTTAATTTCTAAGGCCTTAAGGGCCCTAATGATTCCCTATTTTTGCTTTTTATTTATGATTCTGAAAACGGCTCAGTTGAAGAGTGGAAGAAAAATAAAAGAGGCTCTTATTTTTGTAAAGTTATTCCTATCAGTAAGACATTACTCCAGGTTAGCAGTGATTATGGACTATGTTATGGTGTTGTGTCTAGAACGAGCGATTAGCATTGTCTGAAGGCGTCAGTGATGGAAAATGACCAACGGCTCCGCCCTGTCTCTTTAAACATGATCGTTTTGAAATGTTTTGACATTTCTGACGTTTATAATTATTTACTTAACCTGTGAAGTTTCTGTGACCTCACCTCACCGTCTCCCAGGATCTGGAGGGAGTTCCACTCATTCATAGGTGCAAAGTTAGCAGCTCTCGCTAGCAGTTACATAACCACCACACCCCCAACGCAGCCATCCGCTCCCCACCCCTGCAGTTACGCAATCTCTCTCTCTCGCTATCGCCTCTGTGGTGTTGGAAACGAGTCCGGTGCCTGGTCACACTGCCAGCGTGTGTGTGTG
Source organism: Lepidarchus adonis (assembly GCA_037576955.1). Lineage (NCBI taxonomy): Eukaryota > Metazoa > Chordata > Actinopteri > Characiformes > Lepidarchidae > Lepidarchus > Lepidarchus adonis. The sequence goes on along the minus strand of JBBIGC010000082.1, from coordinate 3,442,484 downwards.
TGCGTGTGTGAATGTGTGTTAGCACGAGCGGATGTGTGAGAGAGGAAGCCTGAAAGAGAGGGTCCGCAGGGGATGCAGAAAGAAGAGATGCCGATAGTGTTTAAACCAGTGCTGTGTGCGTATGCGTGTGTGTGTGTTACCTGTGTAGTGACTGCATTACACTCGTTCTGCACACACTGAGAGAGAGAGAGAGAGAGAGAGAGAGAGAGAGCATGCATTACTATATGTGTGAGCTTGTTCGTAAAGATTTCTCCTTCATTCTTCCTCTCCTGTCTCCTTTTTTCCTCTCTTATCCACTCATCTCACCCCTCCTCTCTCCTCTCTTATACTCCTCTCCTCTCTTATCCACTCATCTCTCCTCTCCTCTCTCCTCTCTTATGCTCCTCCTCTTATCCACTCATCTCTCCTCTCTTATCCACTCTTCTCTCCTTTTCTCTTCTCTCCTCTATTATCCCCCTCTCCTCTCTCCCTTTCTCCTCTCACCTCTCTTATCCTTCTTTCTCCTCTCCTCTCTTATCCTCATCTCCCCTCTCCTCTCTTATCCTCCTCTCTCCTCTCTCCTTTCTTCTCTTCCTCTATTCTCGCCTCTCCTCTCTCTCTTCTCTCTTCTCTTCTCCTCCTCCTCTTCTCTCTCCCTGTTATCCTCCTCTCCTCTCTTCTCTCATATTCACCAACCCTTTCTTATTCTCCTCTCCTCTCTCCCTTAACCCTCTCTCCTTTCTCCTCTCTTGTCTCTTCTCTCCGCCTCTTATTTCCTCCTTTCTCCTTTTCCTTCATTGTATCTACCTCTTGTATTGCTCCTCTCCTTTCTCCGCCCAACTCTCCAATTTTCATCTCCACTTTTTTATTTCTTATCTTCTCTCTCCTTCCCCTCTCTCCTCTCCAACTCTCTATTCACCCATTCTCTCCACTGTTCCATTCTTCCTCTCTTTTTTCTTGTTCACCCTTTTATTCTTTCTCGTCATTTTCTTCTTTCCTCATCTTTCTACTCTTTGCTCCTGTTTTCTTTTCCCTTCGCTCCTTCCATCTCCTCTCTTATTCCCTCCATTTTTCCATATGCTGAACTCAACTCTCGTCCCGTTTCTTTCTGATGTCTTCTTCACGTCTTTATTCCCGCGCTCCTCCTTTCCTCCCAATTGTCCTTCAACCTTCTCCATTCTCTTTTTTCTCTCTTCTCCTTCTTCTCCTCCTTCTTCTTGTGCATCCTTCTAGATGCTGGAGAGTCAGGTGGAGGTGAGGCAGAAGGAGGTGGAGGAGCTGCGCTCACAGGCCCAGGCCCTCAGTCAGGAGGGCAAAGGTTCGGACGAGGTGGACGGCCAGCGAAGAGGCGTGGAGAAGAAATTCCACGAGCTTCAAGAGCCTATAAAGAAGCGCAAGTGCAACCTCATGGCTTCTCGCGAGATCCACCAGTTCAATCGCGACGTGGAGGACGAGATCGTGAGTACACACGCACATCAGTGTTCGCAAGCGGTGGAACAATCGTTTTTCTTCGCTATGGAAAAGTGAACATAATACGAACAAACTGTAAATGGACTTTGTTGATCTTCCAGGTTAAATTGACATTGAGGTTCAAAAATGTATCTAATGATCAAACGTTCTGTTAACTGTACATTTTGAATTTTCTAAAACTCAAGTATCTAAAAGTTACACTATATTATACAGTGTAGTATAAACATAATGTCGTTTTTACAGTTTTTATTGTTCTGGTTGAATTTTGTTCGGATTCTATTCATTGTTGGTTGTTTTTCATCTCCTTATTAATGTTTTTGGGTTATAACATTTTAACTTTAAGCTAAAGATCTAAAATATACTATTTTATACACTATGTTAGTTTAGTGCAATATATAAATTTTATTTAATTAGATTTGCCTGCAGCCTTTTTGCTGATGAATTGATATGAATTCAGTATGGGCCGCTCTTATTTGCTAGCCTGTTTATTATTCTCTAGTGTATATGCATGTCTCCATACACGCGGTCTTCCTTCCAGTCCTTGTGAATATGGGACAGTGCCTTGGGCGAGGTGAGTGGTAGCACTGCAGCAGTAGCTGAAACGCCCCAGGGTTTTTGGTGAAATAAGTACAGGAAGGTAGAGAGAGAACTTTACTTTTCTAAGCTGAGCTCTTTACCCTGGTTCTGCTGACAGGAGGAGAGAACAGTAGGTGTTTTTTTTAATCCACAGTGGGAGTTGTCTCTCAGCACTTAATAACTGTATTGACCTCATTCAGGCAGAATCAAAAGGATTAGCTTCCCCCCTTCTGCTTCGCCTAAATTGCAAACGTAGATTGAGTCTGTGAAGTGAGACGAGGCTTTTATCCACTAAAATCTCATCCAGAATATAAACAGAGCCGGGTGACTTAAGTGTTTGATCTTGTCAAGTTTATAATTTCATATTATGTTTTTTTAAGCTCTGGGTTGAAGAGAGAATGCCAATGGCAACATCCACGGACCACGGCAATAATTTACAAACCGTCCAACTGCTTATCAAGAAAAACCAAGTAAGTATCAACACGAGTTTTCTTTCATTTAAGGAAATTAATATTTAAATTGTAGCTACTGTTAGTGATTTGCACGGGACTGTCGGTCTTTAAGATATATTTACTGTCATTCTGCATTTGAGATGTTTTCTTTAACTTTTAATCCATTTTATTTAATTCTACTGCCTTTAAACTGAGTTTGATTCTGTGTACACTGTTACCTATGTATCTGTCTGTCTAACTGTCTATCTCTCGTGTTTAGGTAACTTTTAGTATTACTATTGTTACATTGTTTTGTTACATTTTACATGAATATTACTGTTAGTCCAGGAAAATGTGTTCAGTTTACTGTTATGTGATGGAAGTTATCATAAAATTTTATCTACTTAACTATGCATAGATTTGCATATTTTTCAAAGAAAGGGTTTTACAGATCAGATGATTAAAAAGTGTATAATCAAGAAAACGTACGTACTGTTAACACTAGGGGTGGGAATCACAGGGTATGTCCCGATACGATATGCAGTACAGTGATATAGCGATTCATTACAGAAAGACTGGGGGTGGAGGTTGCAATTTACATAAACAATTAAAAATAAGTAACCAGGCGTTATAGACAACATAGCCTAAAAATAATAAAATGGCAAAATAAATACAGTAATATTTTTCTCAGTTTGAAACTAGAACAATTTGGTGCTAACAAAAGTTAGACCAACCGGAAAAGGCAAAAGCCAATCACATTGGCAGTTTGTGATTAAGAGGCCCACTTCCTGAACACGTGTGTCTCCACCAATCACATCGGTGACGTGTGTTTGGCAGGTGGGACTTGGGTAGAGAACGTGGTTTAACCCTCTGTGTACCGAGATGCGTTATGTTAGACATTTATGGAGTGTTGTGCTTTTGTTGAGGACAGTTAAACAAACACTGCACTGCAAAAAATGATTTTCTAACTTAGCAGTTTTGTCCTGTTTTCAATCCAAATATCTAAAAAATCTTAAAT
>JBBIGC010000082.1:3396800-3411627 GCA_037576955.1 Lepidarchus adonis | reverse complement strand
ATATTATATTATATTATATTATATTATATTATATTATATTATATTATATTATATTATATTATATTATATTATATTCCTGCAGCACAGACACTTTAAGTTTGTCTTTTTGAAATTTGAATCTTTTGTTTGTAAATTAGCTGGGAAGCACCTGACTATCAAAGAGGAGATCAAAGGGATCCACTGGTTATCCTGGACATGTGTAATTGGGCCAGAGGTGAGTGGGATCTGGCCCAAATACACCAACATCAGTGAAATCAACTCTCTTGATGCCAACTACAGCAATGCCATCCTGGTCACTGGAGATGACTTTGGCCTGGTCAAGTTGTTCTGTTTCCCAAGCCTGAAGAAAGGTCTTTCCACTTCTGTGATTAACACATCAAGTGAAGGTATTTAATGACCACAGCCAGTGTTAACCACAATTTGTTGTGTTTGTATTAGGTGCAAAATTCAAGAAGTATGTCGGTCATTCTGCCCATGTCACCAATGTACGTTGGTCCCATGACCATCAGTGGGTTCTGACTACTGGAGGGGCTGATCATTCTTTGTTCCAGTGGAAGTTCCTGCCTGAAGGCATCATGAATGGTGTTATTGAGCCTGTTTTTCAAGGTATGCATGGAAATATCTTTTCTCTGATTGAAAAAGAATAACTGCCAAATGTAAGCACAGCAGTCAGTACTGTGGTATTTTGTCCAATTTGTAGCGCAGTACCAGTCAAAACGGGGCCAGAGCCAGGATGCAACCTTGAATATTCAGCTACATTTTGCAGTCGTGATATTCAATATGTTAAAGGGTTTAGATGACATTTCTCTAATTAAAAAGGCTTTTTAATCTAACAAGTAGGAAAATATTCTTAAAGCTTACCATTGGATATTCACTCTCCACATCCTTTATGGAAACTAAACTTTAAAATAAAAAAATTGGTTTGGGATGCCACAAAACCAACACATTAACTTCTCCTTCAGCCCCACCCCTTCACAGCTTTAAGAAGCACTGTGATTAGTCACATGCTCATTTGCATATTCTTCTTTGATATCAGAATTGCACAGGCCAATATTGCGATAGTGATGTACAGACGATGTATTGTTCAGCCTTAGTAGAGAATGTATATATTTTTTATTTATCCAAATATATAATAATAGTTTCTGAAATCTCACTATTTGTATAAACTGTGGAAAAGACACACTCAAGTTGGCAGGCTTGCCTAAAAAAATGTGTGCACGCCTACTCATAATAAATTGTATTTTTAACGTACCCACTTTGATGTTTGTGGTATGTTGAGATACCAGTGATCCTGTCTTGCTCTAATGTTTGGACCATGCTGATATGTTGGAACCCACAATCACTCCTACTGAGAAGACCCCATTAGGACAGAACCATTGATCATAATTCAGTCAAGCCCACCTGTACACAATGATCTACCAACCCTCGTTAAACTGAAACTTATTTATTTATATTCTTTTGTCTGTTATCACTCTCCGGTGTCGACCAGAGGGGGATGAGTTCCTCTTCTGAGCCTTGGTTCCTCCTAAGGTTTCTTCCTACAGTTTAGGGAGTATTTCCTCACCTCTGTTGCCGTAGGCTTGCTCATTAGAAGCTTGGACCCGATTTCGGTAAAGCTGCTTTGTGACAATGTCAACAACCTCAATTGTAAAAAGTGCTATATACATCAATTTGGATAGTATTTGTCATGTGCTATAATCTGCTTTTTCTTTTGTCTGCCTATCTTTTAGATGGGTACGGTGACTCTAACAGTGAAGAGTCCGACTCAGAGCTGTCTGATGTGCCTGAGCTGGACTCTGATATCGAGCAGGAGACGCAGATCAACTATGAACGCCAGGTCAGCACCAACTCATTATAGGAAGGAATTTTACAGTAAAATATTAAAACTGATGCTCTTGATAGAGGATTACGTTTCACATGGTTTTACTCACGAAAATCTATATATAAATCTATTTTCTTCTATACCAGCTGGCTGGGTTGTTTGCATAATATATACTCTCTGAGACCGAAGTCAAGACGAGTTTTTCTCTTTATATTCACGCTTAAATCTATTCAGTCATATAATTTTTTTTTCCTGGGAGAAAATTGCCCTGGACCCCTCTTTGGGGTTTCGCTTCTTTATCATCTTTTTGGGCAGTGGTGGTCTAGTGTTTAGCCACCTGAGGTAGCCTTGAGCAAGGTACTGTCCTGCTACACTGCTCCCTGTGTGATGTTGATAGCTGCCCCCTGCTCCATGCGTGGATGGGTTAAATGCTTTACTTTCCCTTCAATTTTCCACCCCGATGAGTCTGCAATCCCTATTTTCATGACTACTCCAATTACCAGGAATCATGACTCATCTCTAAAAATTATACGTACACTGTCTTTTTATTTTCAGTGTTTTGAGAGAGAGAGGTAATGTGTCCCAATGGACTTTATAATTTATAGTTTCAGGAGATTTTCACCAGCACGTCTCCTACCCCACTTGTGCTTTCCATTGCTTTACACTTGTTTCTTGCGGGGGAAGGGTGCTCCTCAAACCCACATTCCAGTCACCTTTCCTAAGGCATTGCATAACATAGCTGCGCTGATGGACCTTGGACATTGGGCGAGATTGTGGGCAGGCAATTAGGGGGGGAGCTGCTTACGAGAATTTTCATTGCTTTCAGGTATTTTAGTGTTAAGTTTATATGTTGTATACATTTAGGTGTTTGAGTGTTTTACAACATTATTACAAATATTACAAGATTTCATAATATAACATTCAATTATTATTATCAGGCACCTGAAAAGTAGAAAAGTAATTAAAATATGTGAGTATTTGACCGTTGGTCAATTATGCTCATCTAAAATAGACGTGACAAGAGCACTTTGATTGAGACTTTACCTTGCAGTATAGTAAATAAAAGAGAAGTTCACCTAAAATCAGTCATCCCTGGTGACCTTTCTTACAATTGCATGGACAACTCTGTGCTCCTTTGGTAGAACGATGAAGTGGCGGAGAAGGTAGCACATGTAACCTTTTTCTGCAATATTGTGCGTGTCTGCGCAGGTCTAGGTGGCCTGCTTTACTTTAAGCCAGCTTTATTCTTCCAGAGTATGTCTCTCACCTTATCTCTGCCCGCAGCTGTGTGGGCTTCTGTCACGGTGGCGGCAGGGGCTCGGTGCCTGCTCTGGTTTGATATGAGCTTGCCGGCCTTCTCATGACTGATCGATGAGGAAGCCCGCTTAAAGTTTAAACACTTACGACTCCTCTAACACTTTAGCTCAGGCCTCATGTAACACTTTCCACCCAGGACACCTACACTGATAACTGAGTGGAGTTGGCAGATTGGCTTTACTTGGTATACTTGATTTATTCTTGTGTAGCTAACAAGCAATGGAAACATATAGCATTATTCAGCTAACAATGTGCCATCAGCCAGAACATTAACACCACCCGCTTAATATTTGTGCACTGTGTTTTCTTCCTATCTGAGTCAGCGTTAATATTTTAACCCACAGTAGCTCTTCTGTGGGATTGGACCTGACAGGATAGCCTCGGCTACCCACACGCATGACAGAGCCTTGGTTGCCCATGACCCTTTCACTAATTCACCAGTTTTGGATCATTTTTGGTGGGCACACCTGGAACCCCCTATAAGATCTGCTGTTCTGGAGTGGCTCAGAACCTTACACTCCTTCTACCAGAACATCTACCTCAAGGAATACTCCCATACTGCCATTGTGATGAACTAGGTAGATAGTCAATGTTGTTCATTTTACCTGTTAATTCGTTTTGTCGACTTTTAACCCTAATGTAAAAAATCTGATGATGTTGTAGATCTTCTTTAGGCCGTTCTAGGGTCCAGCGTCCTCAGTTGGTACTTTAAACTCTGTATTTTGCACCCACAAAAGACAGATTAAGATGTTTTGTAAAGGTCTCTGTGGCTCATAGGTCTTTGGAAGTTGTTTATGCTATTAATGTCTCTGGTAGGTCTACAAGGAGGATCTCCCCCAGCTCAAGCAGCAGAGCCGAGAGAAGACACAGCAGGTGGGCTCGCTGAAGCGGCAGCAGGCACCAAATGCAGGGCTCCGTCTGCAGTTTGTTCATGGGTACTGTGTCTCCATCTCTCCATCTCGCCAGCTCGCAATCAGCTTGCATTAACTACACCATAATTACCTTTTGCAGTTTCAGCAGAAGACTGCAATTACGATGTTCGTCCTCTGTATCGGTAAATAATAATGTATTTTCATGGTCGCTTATGGAAAAGACAATCTGCTCCATCTCCAGCTCAAGCCTTGGACACACCCATCTCTTAGCTAGCGTTCTTCTTCTTACAGTGAGTGTGTAGGGCATACTCTCTGAGCATTGCAGGGCATCCCACAATAAGATACAGTGATTCTGTGATAATCAATGTTGCAGGACAATAATAGAGCGATTCATCGCAGAAACACGGGGGGTAATTTGCCTAAATAATAGCAATGCTATTTTCAAAAACTCATAATGTTTTAAATTCATTCTGATTACAATAATATTTTCAAAATTTTATTCTGTAATGTTAAAGTAATAACTAATGAGATGTGACCCAGTACAATATGATTCTGTTATGTAAATGTTATTAATAGCCAAAATGAACCCAGACTTCAGATTTAAATGTGGCTGGGGCATCTCTCAGCCTAGCTTTCTCTGCTATCTACCTGTTGGTAATTTCCTCTTCTACTTCCACCCGTTTCCTGCTTTCATTTGAGCAGCGCCACCCATAGGAGACATGAAGTAGTGATGCTGGCGAGTTAAATTGGAAGTTTATTTATTAAATATGTTGATTTTGTCTTTTTTGTTTATTGTTTGTTTGTTTTGTGGTTTTACATAACAAAAACCATCATAATTCATTTTTAAGGGCCCTTATTACAGAAAAGAAAAAAAGTTTAATATAGCCTGTGAACATAGCTGAAGTAGGAATAGGATTTATATTTGTAGAAATTAAATGACAAAAACGTTTTTTCCTTGCCTTTGTGATGTCACAAAAACAAAGAATTTTACATATTACATATATCTGCCTGTTTAGCTATAAGGTTTTTTTCAGCCCTATACAGTATGTGTTTTGAAAGAGACAGAGATCATTTATCTATATTTGTTTTAAAGACACAGGCACTTTGACATGACATGAAACCCTCAAAATTACTACAAGAACAGTGTAGGATATGAACAATGGAAAAATCAGTTTAACATAGCATTTTAATATAAAAATATAGAAAAATCTTAAAGGGTCATAACATTTCAAGCAGCACTGGATAAACTTCTTAGTTACATTTTGGAGGCTTAGGTGTGACCTTGGCAAGTTCTCACTGTTGGTTATTTGCATGCTACAAAACTATGCCGGATTACAGGGTGATATAAGCAATGTACGTGTACAAATAACATTTCTAAGGGTTTAAACATCTTTAAACTGGTTTATCTGCATTTTACATTACATTTTCTACCCATTGTCATGTCGTTACACTTTCCTGAACTGATTTTCTTTAACCTTCAAGCCTTTCTTAGCACTGTGAGTGCGTTTGTATGCATGCAGGGTTTGTGATTCTACTCTCACAGCATGTGGCTGATTACGATTGCTGCAAACAGCCAGAATAGCCAGCAGCAAGCAAATAAAACATGTCTGCCTGCTTGTGTTGAGTTTGGATCTGTTTGTAAATGGAGTAATTTGTAGTTTGGATTCTTGTGCTGCACTTGTGGCTCCATCTCCAGTTAAATGCACAATTAATTAGCCCTTACACTGTGGGCTTTTATTCAGTGATTAATCTTACAGCCAATTCAGGCATGAGCTCACATTTGTTGCATTGTAGAGTAAAACTGTAAAGATTTTGTTCGAATCCTCACAGAACTTACAATCGTTTGGTAAATAGAGAAGCTGATGTACGATGTAAATGGTGTGTAGCGTGTGAGGACTCTATCTACTCTGAGTAAACTAACACCACGTTGTTGTAGACAAACTGCCAAATCTTTGATTGCATCCGGCACTGACATTCTCAATCAACTGCTCTTCTGTATTCTTACAAATCACACGTATGAGCAACATGCCGCCATGATTTTCCAGCCCTCTGTTTCCTGATGTCTTTCCCTTAACTCTAAAACCTTTATTCACACTAATCAGTTCAGCAGTCTGTGTCAAAGTCACTTTAGTCTTTAATGTTGCAATCGTGCAAAGATGTAGACTCACATGACCTGGACTCAAGTCACAAATTTGTTGACAAAATTGAAAAAGATTTGCCTGCCAGTTTCACTTTTCAGTTTATCGACGACAGCCAGATTCGCTTTTTAACTTCATTTTTATTTGAGTACCAGAGATCAGGGCTGAACAATGAACATATTTTGTATGGAAATGGAAAATGCTGTAATTATTAATTCAGTCCTGTATTTTCCAATATTACTGACAAGTCTAATTATTATGATATCTAATCGGCGAGAGGTTGTGAATTGTTCACCTGGTATATTAAATTTTTTTTCGCAGAAAAAAGAATGTAATTGCAATGAAATTGACTTAGTGATATTTCCATAAAGTGTTCAGCTCTACGAAAGCTGTAACTAATACATTAATGACTCAAAAAGTGGTAGAAACAAGTGGAAAGGTGTTTTCTGTTTTTAATCCCTGTCATCTGGTGATGGGAGTTTATTACAGTAATCATATTTGCCTGGAAAAATGACCCAGAACCCAGTGAAATTCAAATGAGTATCTGTAACTTAGTACATATAAATAGTGTCTTACTGTAGTAAATAACAAGGTTCCCATTTTCATCAAAATAGTTCAAATCTGCATTTTAAATGAGGGCCAAAATTCTGTTTCTGCACTTCATTTTGGCTAAAAGTTGTTTTGGCTCTAGTTGTTTTTTGAATTTGAACTAGCTGTGTTTTTTTGTTTTTTTAGTTAGTGATTTTGTTTTCAGTTTCATGTTTCATTTTAAAACAGCATTTTTATGTCATATTTTATTTATATTTCTTTGGCTCCTGCTTTCTATTGTATCTGTCAGCACTGGGATATATTAGCAAGCTACGCTGCTAACCAGTTACGCGACTAGCCAAGCTATCTTAAAACAAAAAAAGTTCATCTATACGTTATTTTGCCATTACAATGTTCACCAACCCATTAGTTTTACTATTAATAATGTTATTAACTATTATTTTTAATATAAAGTAACTTGTTCAGGTGCTAAATGTTTGTGCAGTACTGCACCTCCTGCCTATGCTAAAGCAGCAGCTACTGTTTAAAGCAAATTCTTCAAAATCAATGCTAGCAAACATATATTGTACAGGAAAGTTCTCTAATATCTGATCAGCTTCACATGTTATAATTTTGATCATTTTTAAGATCATATGTTGGTTTTTTTTGTAATAATATTTTTTCATTTCCTGTGTGTGTGCAGGTATAGAGGATTTGACTGCCGGAATAATCTGTTCTACACGCAGGCAGGGGAGGTGGTGTATCATGTAGCAGCAGTGGGAATAGTCTATAGCAGACAGCAGCACAAACAGCGCTTCTACCTGGGTCATGATGATGACATCCTCAGCCTGACCGTTCACCCACTTAAAGACTACGCTGCCACGGGCCAGGTTCATATGTTTTCTAGTGTGGAATTTGCGTCAATGGAAAATTAATGTGTGCTTATAAGATCAAAATGTTACAAACTGTAGATACACTCTATTGCCAAAAGTATTTGCTCAACTGCCTTTACACGCATATGAACTAAAGTGACATCCCATTCTAAATCTATAGGGTTTAATATGATGTCGGCCCACCCTTTGCAGCTATAACAGCTTCTACTCTTCTGGGCAAGTTTTCCACAATGGGAATGTGTTTATGGGAATGTTTGACCATTCTTCCAGAAGCACATCTTTGAGGTCAGACACTGATGTTGGATGAGAAGGCCTGGTTCACAGTCTCCACTCTAATTCATCACAAAGGTGCTCTATCAGGTTGAGGTCAGGACTCTGTCCAGGCCAGTCAAGTACTTACACACCAAACTCGCTCATCAATGTCTTTATTGACTTTGCTTTGTACACTGGTAAACAGTCATGTTGGAAAAGGAAGGGGCCATCCCCAAACTGTTTCCGCAAAGTTGGGAGCATGAATTTGTCCAAAATCTCTTGGTGCTGAAGCATACAGAGTTCATTTACTGGAATTAAGGGGCCACGCCCAGCTCCTGAAAAACAACCCTACACCATAATCCCCCCTCCACCAAACTTTACACTTGGCACAATGCAGTCAGACAAGTAATGTTTTCCTGATAAGTCCATCAGATTTCCAGTTGGAGAAGCATGATTTGTCACTCGTCTCCACTGCTCTAGAGTCCAGTCACAGCGCTTTGCACCACTGCATCCGATGCTTTGCATTGCACTTGGTGATGTATGGCTTGGATGCAGCTGCTCAGCCATTGAAACCCATTCCATGAAGCTCTCTACGCACTGTTCTTGAGGGGATCTGAGGGCCACATGAAGTTTGGAAGTCTGTAGCGATTGTCTCTGCAGAAAGTTACTGACTTCTGTGCACTATGACCCCTCTGTCATTTTATGTGACAGTCTGCTGTGGAATATAAAGTAGCGCGGAAATTTCACGACTGAACTTGTTGCACAGGTGGCATCTTATCACTGTACCACGCTGGAATTACCTGAGCTCCTGAGAGCCACATATTCTTTCACAAATGTTTGTAGAAGCAGGCTGCTGCCCAGGTGCTTGAACCTGTGGCCATGGAAGTGACCGGAACACCTGAATTGAATTATTTTGATGGGTGAGTGAGTACTTTTGGCAATATGGTGTATATACAAAAATACTGAGAGACATATTATATTTGTGGAACAAACAACTGCAGTATCAATTTAAAAAACACAAACTGAAACACTAATGTCTTTATAAACACTGGAGAGAGTCATACAGTTCATTTTCCTCCACCTCATGGATCAATTTCTCCTCCATGTTTATTCATTTAACTTAATAATGTGTTATTAGTTGTCAGATGAGGAATGTTCTTACTATGTGTGTTGTGCACCTCATATACACTACTGGTCCAAAGTTCACTCAATTCTTCTGTTTACTGGTCATTTAAGCAGTTCTGTTACAGTGAATAAACTTAAATGCTTTAAATAAATACAAAATTGAGGGAAATTGTTCACATTTTACAGGAACGAAGGACCATCTATGTCATTAACGCATGATTAAGTCTCTAAGCCTATTTTCCAAACCCGGCTCCGTGTTCTTCTGCAGGTGGGCCGGGACCCAGCTGTGCATGTGTGGGACATCCAGAGCCTAAAGTGCCTGTCGCTTCTTAAAGGACACCACCATAGAGGAGTGTGTGCTTTGGACTTCTCTGGTATGGCTGCTGAGCAAATTCAAACATGTCAAGTCCAGTAATAACCTACATGCAAAATGGCTTTGTTGGTGTGAATATGCAGTTTTCTAGGAATTGGGAGGTAATGTCAAAATCATGTGACCATGTCTAAGTCTTCTTGCATCTACAGCTGATGGGAAAAGTCTGGTCTCTGTGGGAGTTGATGATGAGCACACTATTGTAGTCTGGGATTGGAAGAAAGGAGAGAAGTTGGCTACTGCCAGGTAATAGCACACAGCAGGGGATTAGTGAACACTAGGATCTGTATCTGAGTCTCTTATGCATTTCCTGTTCTTTTCTTTTCTCGTAGAGGTCACAAAGACAAGCTGTTTGTAGTTAAATGCAGTCCTTTACTCATGGATAAACTTGTGACAGTGGGCATGAAACACATCAAATTCTGGCAGCTGGCAGGTACGTTACACAGATCATGGTACAGTCAATGAGACTTGGAGGGGGTGTAAGGGGCACCGTGTGGCTTCCCCTCGCTGGTTGTCAGGGTTGTGACGCCACACTGTGGAGCAATTGGCTTTATAACGCCTGGTTGCCTGCCGCCGCCTTGCGGGCTCCTTACAGTTGTTCTGGAGGGGTAGGGCTGCAGATTCTCACGCTCAGTCCTGCCCTGGAACTAGCCAGTAAAAACAATGTGGGCCCTGGGTTTGCCCTATCCACTTTTCGGCATACCGGATCTTATTGTAGGGAGCCGCCCTCGGCGTGTAACAACTTGCCGTTGCATAGAGGGCTGGCAAGTGAATGGTTGGCCGCCATTCACTCACTGTATTGTTATTCCATCTTGTGCACTTTAGAGCATAGTACACTCAAATCACTGCGCATGAGGCTATGCTCTTGGCACGCCTTCGACTGGGATGTCCTCCGGCCCGGGGTGTGTTGTGCCGCGAGCATGTGTTTACGTTCCCCTGCACTTGGGCCCCGTCATTCCATTACAGGGGGGCACATAATAACATCTGAATTAATCAAGGAGAAGGGACCCTTGGTTGATAATGTTGAACCTAATGATGGTTTTCAGTGTGGATGGTGGAGATCCAGAGAGCAAGCGTACAATTTCTAAAGTCCTTAGTACTCAAAGTCCAGTCTGTAGTTATTTACCAGCTAACTCACCCTTTTCCTCATGGTAGTTCCACAGAAAACTAAACTCACCCTATGTAAACTACGTCTGTAGTTAAAACAACGACAAAATCTCAGTCATTTATCTCTCTGTAAGTTTTGTTTAGGGTCCAGGTCTCCAGACAAATTTTTCATCAAGTCAAAAGTTGGTTCCACCCTTTTTTTTGCCACAGTATAGGATTAATTAGTACATGTTGATGAACATGGGCAACAGCCTTCATGTATGTAAGAGGCTAGAGCAGAGGTCACTGGGTTCCTGCATGATTTGATTGAGCTTATGCCATGTCACTGTCTTTTCTGAAGGTGGTGGCCTTACGTTTAAACGTGGGGTCTTTGGAAACCTGGGGAAGCCTGAGACCATGATGTCCGTATGTTATGGGCACACTGACAACCTGGTTTTCTCTGGAGCAGCCACTGGAGACATTTACATCTGGAAGGAGCCCATGCTTCTAAAGACCATCAAAGCCCACGACGGTCCTGTGTTCGCCATGTTCTCTTTAGATAAAGTAAGAAGCTTTATTGTTTTCTTGTTTGCAAGTAAAGTTTGCCTTGAAACCTAGGACTGTTATATTTTTATTTTTATTTTTAAATATCAGTAGTTGGTTTGTCCTTGACATTCTCTATCGTGTCATTGGCACATTTGCATTCATAAGTGATATTTAAAATTTTGTATTAATATTCATTGTGATGTTTATGTGCATAAAATCTATGTGAGACCTGTTTTTAAACATAATTTATTTCCCTTCTTTTTCATATTAAGCTGCAAAAGAGCCTGTGCTTTTTAAATGAGGCACAATACAAGGCAGCCAATCAAAAAGTGTGTGATAATTTTAGAAAATGGTTCATTACAATTAACTGTGTTTAGTGTATGAAACCACACAAAGGTCATAAGGTGACAAATACAATGCAAAAATACATTTTTCTTTCTTCCCCAGGGCTTTGTGACTGGAGGAAAGGATGGAGTGGTAGAACTTTGGGATGACATGTTTGAGAGATGTCTTAAAACCTATGCCATCAAGAGAGCAACACTGTCCCCTGGATCCAAAGGTATTTCTTCCTTTACGAACTTAATTGTAGGGCGAACAGTTTGAAGACAATGACCTATTGTGACTGTGACCTGACCATAAAAAATACTGGTGAGATATGACTCAAGGATTAATACACTCATTTTTTAACTAATTTAAAATGCTCAAAGCAACACTCCCTTACTTGTGATTGGGCAGAATGTTTAGGTTAGAGGTTCCTTTCAGATTTCATAGCCATATTTGGTGTTGGTAAAATAAAGGTCAATACTATAATAATGATTACAATATACAAAAGTAAAGAAAGCTCATAAATAGATTAATAAAATTTTGCTCAACTATTGCCTAATGCAAACACCCCTGGACAAATAAAGGGATTGTTGATTTTACCATAACTCTAATTAAAAAATATTACTCTATTTGTACTTTTTTTTTACAAACTTTAAATATAATGTGCCTTATACAGTCCACATTTCTTAATATATTAAATTAAAATATACAGTATTGGTGCATTAAAAGGAATCTGTTGAGAATGTGTGCTTATTTTCACGAAAAAAATGCAGGATTTCAGGCATTTTTAAGTGCAGATACCTTAACAATACAAAGGGGCTGACAGTCCCACCCATAATGGATTACAGATGTTCAAGAAAACTGGGCCTTTCTTCTACCCTAGACATTCACTCTAGTCTCTACCTCACCACACCTCATCTACTTTAAAAATTATCTGTCCTGTCGAGAATTACTCATCTTGCAATTCACTGCTGCCCTCTATTGGGTCAAAATGGCAATGGAAGCAAATAAACCTACAAAATAAAGTACAACCAGCAGAAAAACCTCAGCTATGACTTTAAATTAACATTATCTTTTTAGCATGATAGCAGTAAATTTCTTCTTCTTCTTCTTCTTCTTCTTCTTCTTCTTCTTCTTCTTCTTCTTCTTCTTCTTTTTCTTCTTTTTCTTTTTCTTCATCTTCTTTTTCTTCTTCTTCTTTTTCTTCTTCTTCTTCTTCTTCTTTTTCTTCTTCTTCTTTTTCTTCATCTTCTTTTTCTTCATCTTTTTCTTCTTTTTCTTCTTCTTCTTTTTCTTCTTCTTCTTTTTCTTTTTCTTCTTCTTTTTCTTCTTCTTCTTTTTCTTTTTCTTCTTCTTCTTCTTCTTCTTCTTCTTCTTCTTCTTCTTCGTCTTCTTCTTCTTCTTTTTTTTTTAGGGTTGCTCCTAGAAGATAACCCTTCCATCCGGGCTATAACTTTGGGCCATGGCCACATCCTCGTGGGAACTAAAAATGGAGAGATCCTAGAAATAGACAAGAGTGGACCAATTACTCTTCTGGTCCAGGTGTGTGAAGGAGGCTTGTTTATGTAGTATCTTTATGGCCGATAAATGTGTTTTTATATATAATATAAATATGCTTGTGTGTATGTAGGGTCACATGGAAGGAGAGGTCTGGGGGCTCGCCACTCACCCCCTTCTTCCTGTGTGTGCGACTGTAAGTGATGACAAAACCCTGCGCATCTGGGAAATCTCTACCAACCACCGCATGGTGGCCGTCCGCAAACTTAAGAAAGGTATCACCGGTTAAAGTATGCCAAAAATTTTAATTGCAATTTGTTTAATTTTAACCTGAACTGACTAAAGTGCAAAATGTGTTGAGTGACAGTGGTTTTCTAAAGTACTCCCAAGCCCATGTTGGCTGTATTTATCCCAGTAGCATCATAATGTCTCATGCAATGCCTTCTGGGGGCTCAAAGGTGACACATTCAAAAGTGGTTTCTAGACACTATTGAGATTTTAATTGATATTAATATTGTGAACTCTACATTAACATTAACAGTTGTGGCAATATCATGAAAAAGTATTTGCTTTGGTGGGTGAATCTTATGTAGCTGGATATATTACTCCACATAATAAATAACACTGTTGCTGTGTGCAGTATCCTTTGGATGTATTTGGATGGCTTTATTGTACATTTTATTTATGAGAGGAGTATATTGATGAAAAATAGATCAATTGTAATACATTTTATACCATTTACATACATTATTTATTTTTTTGTACAATAAATGAAAGCTACATGCCAGTGGAAACATTTAAGTGTTAGCCATATTATCAGAAGATTTGATGAGGTAATAGAAAAAATAGTCTGAAAACCCTGCACTTCAATGAAAGCCCATTTTTACACTTCTTCCACTAGCAAATGTTTAAGTTGTTTTCTGCTGCATGTAAGGAGGAAGATGCTGTGCCTTCTCCCCGGATGGGAAAGCCTTAGCTGTGGGCCTAAATGATGGTAGTTTTATGGTGGTGAATGCGGACACGCTGGAGGACATGGCATCATTCCACCACAGGAAGGAGCTTATATCTGACATCAAATTCTCTCGAGGTGATGCTTCATAACCTTGTTTCTTCATGGCAGGTGGTTTTACTTATTTTTGATTAAGGCTTTCATAAATGTTTATATTATAATCATTATTTTAAGTATGCATATTATAAGATGCAGTGTTGACATGGGGTTTAAATGATGCTTTTTCATCAATAAAGCAAGTATTACTCACTGCATGTGAAGCTTGCAAAGGTTAAGAAAAGGTTATATAACAAAATGTTAAAAATCTGACCACAGGCATAGAAAATCAGAATCAAAGTATTTCACAGTAAATAAAAAACAAAACAGAAATCTGTTTTGCGCATCTCTATAATTGAGTTTGTGATTAGGGAGTTAGGAAGTATCTACTACTGGAAACCTTCAATGTTAATATTTATGAGTATTTACTACAGGAAACTTTCAGTATTAGTATTAATGAGTATTTTCTACAGGAAGCCTTGGGTATTAGTATTAATGAGTATCTACTACAGTAAGTCTTGTGTATTAGTATTAATTAGTATCTACTAATTTGGTATTAGTATTAATGAGTATCTACTTCAGGACACTGTGAAGATTAGTATTAATGAGTTTCTACCACAGAAAACATTGAGTATTAGTATTAATGAGTATCTACCACAGGAAGTCTTGAGTATTATTATTAATGAGTATCTACTGCAGAAAACCTTGAGTATTAGTATTAATGAGAATCTACTACAAAAGACTTTTAGCGTTAGTATTAATGAGTATCTACCACAGAAAACATTATGTATTAGTATTAATGAGAATCTACTACAAAAGACTGAGTGGTAGTATTAATGAGTATCTACCACAGATAACCTTGAGTATTAGTATTAATGAGTATCTACTACATGAAGTGCTTAGTATTAGTTTTAATGAGTAATAATTTGGTCTTTAATCTTTGTGTGTGTGTGTGTGTGTGTGTGTGTGTGTGTGTGTGTGTGTGTGTGTGTGTGTGTGTGTGTGTGTGTGT
>JBBIGC010000082.1:3378203-3396700 GCA_037576955.1 Lepidarchus adonis | reverse complement strand
GTGTGTGTGTGTGTGTGTGTGTGTGTGTGTGTGTGTGTGTGTGTGTGTGTGTGTGTGTGTGTGTGTGTGTGTTCAGATGCTGGTAAATATCTTGCTGTGGCCTCTCATGATCACTTTGTGGACATATACAACGTCCTGACCAGTAAGAGAGTGGGTATCTGCAAGGGAGCAACAAGCTACATCACCCACATCGACTGGGACACCCGTGGTGAGTGCAGCAGTAGGAGTTTCTAAGGAGCACCAGGTGTGATGTGCTGTGCAGGTCTGTGAACCCACCCTCTGGAAAAGTGTTATCACTTTGTTGAACGGTCACAGGAACAAGAACAACTCTTGTAATGTTGAGCTGCTCTGTGGAACTTGTCTGTGGAAGATGTATGTGTAAAACATGCAGTGGGAAGAAAAAGGTTGGTTTTCTGCATTAATTTGTCATAAAATATAAACTGATCGTCATCAGTCAAGGGTATTGACACATACTGTATAATGTGCCTAAAATAAAAAAGTGGAAAAAGTATGTGAACCCCTGGAATTTGTCACAATGTCCTTGTCTAGCTTGGTCCGTCCTGTCTTCCTGTCTGGTCTGGTCACGTTTCTTGTCACATGTTTAGTCTGTCACGTGACCTGTCCTGCCCACCTCCAGGTGTTCCTAGTTTGTCCCTAGTGTCTCTGCCTTTGTTGTGAGCCTGTTTCATGGTCGTGTGTATGAGTCTTTATGTATGGAGCTTTTATCACATTGTTCTGGAGATCTGTTATGTTTTGTGGACTAAGTAAATTCAGTGTTTTTGCAAACCTACACCTACATCTACATCTATTTCCTCATACCCCTTACAGAATTAACAACTGACCACCCCTTGGCATCAATAACCTCAAACAGGCACTTCCTGTTGATGTGGATCAGACCTGCACATTGTTCAGGAGGAATCTTAGCTCATTCTTCCTGGCAGAATATTTTCCCATTCAATATTTTTGGACGTCTCATGTGCATGTCATTCAAGACACCCCTTCCATCTTCATGTAAATCAACAATTCTTTTTAAAAATCTGCAAGCTCTTTTTTGCCAAGGCATGGCTCACATAAGCGTATTCTTTTTGTGTGGAAAAACCTCAGAATGTTTGAGTGGTTTTTATCAGTCAAAGTAGTTCTGGTACACAACTCCAAACTCATTTTCTTGACAATCCTCCAGGTATGCTAAAACCATACTCATACATTAACTCAAGTGTTCACATAGTTTTTCCGCTAGCAATATGAGTTGTGTGTGGTGATTCTATGGTTATTATTTTAGACACATTATGTTTGTGAATACCCTTACCTTAGATGACCAGTTTACATTTTATGACAAAATGTGAAGACAAAACCATGAAATTCCAAAAGATCAAGTCAGTTTTACTTTTAACAACTGACATTGTCACAAACCACCTTTACAGAATCTGAATTTGAAACCTTGGGAGGAACCAAGGCTCAGAGGGGAACCCATCCTTCACTGGTCGACACCAGATAGTAACAACAGAATATAAGTTAAAAATAAAAGTAATAATAGTTTCAGTTTAAAGAAGCGTCATCAGTTCCTTGTGTACAGGTGGGCCTCATTGAGTTATGATTAGTTAGGTGGAGCATGGTTCTGTCCATGTAGTAGGAGTGAATGGGTTCCATCAGGATTGGGACAGGATCGCCAATATCTCAACAGAGTAGTAAGAGACAGAAAGAGGGTCTGTTAGGGATGCTAAGTGTTGCAAGTGATTAAGAACTGAGTGCCTGCTGGAGCTCTGGCAAGACTCTCTATGACAGCACAGCTAAAGGGGAGAGCCAGGAGGTAGCACAGACATGAGGGCGTCCTGGGGCATAAGGCAGCCGACCACTCGACTTTCAACAAACCTTAGTGAACGCTTCAGACTCGTTTGAGGGGTTCTCTGGATCTACCTCTTGTCTAGAACAGAAAGCTTGACAAAATAAATGTTTTCAAATTTGCCTGTACTTAAATGCTGAGATTATGCCTGAGTCCCAAACAATATTTGGATGATTATTCCATAACTGTGGGCCTTTATAAGAGAAAGCTCTGCCCCCTTCTGTGACCTTTGCAACATGAGGTGCCAGCAAAAAGCCTGCACCTTGTGATCTAAGTAGGCGTGGTGGATCACCCATTCAAATTAATTTGAGTATTTGTCAGCTTTCCGGAGAGCCATGTAGTAATAATCGTCAAATAACTTTTTTGTGTTTAAATGTAGCTTACTGTAGGTAAGGCAGCTTTGCTCCAGGAAATCACTTGACTCTCAACAACATTTATCTCTACAGGACAAGTGTATAAACGAGATCAACAAGAGTAATCTCAGCTGTTTGCTCTGAATTCTAAAACTTTCTTTCTTTTTACATTTTACTAACTTCAGGTAAATTACTGCAAGTTAACTCTGGTGCCAAAGAACATGTATTTTTTGAGGCTCCAAGGGGAAAGAAACAGACTATTCGCCCTGCAGAGGTACCGGAGTCCATCAATGCTCATTAACATTAGTGCAATGCAGTGTGTGATTTTTTTTTTTTTGCTGTTGTTACAGTGTTATAATGCATTTATCAATTCAGATTGAGAAGATAGAGTGGGCCACCTGGACTTCGGTTCTAGGTCCCACGTGTGAAGGCATTTGGCCAATTCACAGTGGAATCACAGACGTCAATGCTACCTCACTCACTAGCGACAGGAAGCTGCTGGCCACAGGCGATGACTTTGGTTTCCTCAAACTTTTCAGCTACCCTGCGAATGTAAGTACTGCACTGAATGAATAAAGGAAGCAGTTTTACAAAAAATAATTTATTTCAGATTTTGTTTAGTTTAGTTTAGTCAGTAGTGACATGATGCCACCAACACTGGGTGGGTAAGGGCTCTTACAGGAACAGCTGCCAATGCAATATCATTGGATTGCACAATGCACTTAGAGAAAATTGCCAATACTTAAACACCAACTAACAGACACCTGAGCATTGTGTTGGGCAATGGGAGAGGGGGAGGTCCATCCTTGGATTCCTGCCCCTGGAAGGGATCTTTCAATGGTAGGTCCCTTGCTTAGACCGCTGCTGGAGTTGAGTTTTATTTTTTTATACTAAAAAGAACATTTTTAATGTAATTTTAAGGAAAGCATAGAGATTTAGCAAATGCTAACCATGAGTGAAAAAGGTTTTGTGTTATCAATCATAGTCTATGAGAAATGGTTAAGAAATCATAATTCCTTTAGGAATTTCCTGATTTCTTTTTAATCATGTTTATCACATAAATATTTCAGATCATCAAATAAATTTTAAACATAAGACAAAATAAAACAAGTAAACACAAAGTGAGTTTTTTAAGAGTTAAGGGTTTTATTATTAAGGGAGAAAAAAATCCAAACCTACATGGCCCTGTGTGACAATGTGATTGCCCCCTAAACCTAATTACTGGTTGGGCCCTCAGCAGCAAGAACTGCAAACAAGCCTTTGTGAAAACTTGTGTGGTGGTGGAAGTGTGATGGTTGTTTTGTCTGCTTCACGACCCGGAAGATTTGCTGCGATAAATGGAACCATGAATTCTGCTTTTTACCAAAACTCCTGAAGGAAAAAGTCCGGCCATCTGTTCATGACCTCAAGCTGAACGGAACTTGGGTTCTTCAGCAGGACAATGATCCAGAACACACCAGCAAGTCCACCTCTGATTGGCTGAAGAAAAACAGAATGAAGACTTTGGAGTGGCCTAGTCAAAGTCCTGACCTGAATCCTATTGAGAAGCTGTGTCATTGACTTTAAAAAGGTGGTTCTTGCTCAAAAACCCTCCAATGTGTCTGAACTACAACAATTCTGCAAAGATGAGTTTGGGCCAAAATTCCTCCACAGTGTTAAAGACTTATTGCAAGTTTTCACAAACGCTTGATTGCAGTTGTTGATGCTAAGGGCCCAACCAGGCATTAGATTTAGGGGGAAATTACTTTGTCACACAGGTCTGTGTAGGTTTGGATTTTTTCTCTCTAATAATAAAACATTTGTCATTTAAAAACTCTATTTTGTGTTTACTTGTGTTGTCTTTGAGTAATATTGAAATTTGTTTGATGATCTGAAACATGTGACAAACATGAAAAAAAGGAAGGGGGCAAACACTTTTTCATACCACTACACACACACACACACACACACACAAATATTAGCACCCTTGCTGGTAAAAACAGATCAGTTTTGTATAAACATGCCCTCTTCCCTGTGTAGGGTCAATACGGCAGATTTAAACGCTACGTGGGCCACAGCGCACACGTGACCAATGTTCGCTGGGCACAAGACGACGTGACTCTTCTAACAGTGGGCGGAGCCGACACTTCGCTGATGATATGGACTCTGGACTCTTCAGCTGCTCAAGACAGTCGGCCGGTGGACAGCGAGGAGTCTGAGGAGGACACTGATGAAGATGGAGGCAACTACATATTTACTGCTCTTACTGCTCATGAAAATGAAAGTGTAGAATATTCTTTAAGGGTCGTGGGTTCGATTCCAGGAGCAGCTATTAGGATGAAATGCCCTTGAGCAAGGCACCTAACCTCCTTCTTCTCCCCTCCTGATTGTATGAGGGGAAATACAAACAGACTCGTCCAGTTATGCATTTGTCTCTCAGTCTTCAGAGCCAATATCATGGAAGATCTATTTTTTACATGAAAGAGGTTAATGTGCCAAATAAACATACCCAGTACATCCATATACAAATGACGCCCTAAAAGCAGAAACAGCCTGTTATAGTCACGTTCACTTTCATTCCATTCCATGGGCATCTATATGGAATTGGTCAATTCATTTATATTACATCAAAATTTGCCAAAATCAAGTAAACTAACAGACAAAATAGTGTATTAGGGGTTCTGTGTGTATTAGGGGTTTAAGATTCATATTTAGCAAATATATATATATATATATTTTCCCCATGATAGGCCGTCCCACATTATAGGCCCCATTATAGAAGCTGCAGAAAATTATAATTAATGTTTTAAAACCGTAAGATAAGTCCCATATTATTAGCCTAAGTGTTACTGAATTTACTGATCTAACTTGTAGACCTTTGCAGCTCTATGCCAGTAGTGACATTTTACCGTAGAAAATTAAAATTCACAAAAAGTTGAACTTATTGATATAATGCCGCAACGCAAGAACTACATGATACAGGTGTTGTACCGAAATCCTACCCCCTGCCAATTCCTACCTCCGTTCACGGGCACATGTGTTTTTGAGCTTTCACTTTGTACCTCAGTGTTTTAACTGAATTTAACCAAAGTTATATTAGTGTAACACAAGTAATTGTTCATTTCTGCAATAATATTTGAGCAAAGCAGCTTTGTTTAAACCCATTGTTGCGTTTAGTGCAAAATCAACACACACACATTTGTACATTAACAGTAACAATAAAAGAGAAAAACATTTTATGTGCAAATATCTCTGCAATATAATGTGAGATGTATATGAAGACACATTTATGTAATGTACAGAAAATCTGCATGTGCTGAGAGAATGTATTACGTTGTATGCAGCACTAGGGGGGATTTTGGAACAACACCTGGCAACGCCAAACAAGTGACAGAACATCACTGATGTGTTATTGCTTTGTGTTGCTTTTCAAACTGTTGGTCTCTGCAGTAAACAGTACATTTAAATTCAACTGTCGTGTAAATTCAACTGGGATGTCGTCTTTTTGAACTGAATACTTTTAGTGAATGTGTTTTCACGCTTTTAGATAGGACGCCACATTTAAGCAAACCGCTCCCAACACTGGGTTTGTAAAAGCCGCAGTCTATCGTTGGGGAAAAAGGATAAACAGATATGCAGTATAAACATTTTCAGCGATGTGATTCGGTCCGGTACTAGGGTCTCGCCTCTAGGAAAACGAAAAACGCTCACACACGCCCACAGATTATAGTTCCAACACAAACTATTATTAAAGGTCAAATACAGTGATGTACTGATTTAATGAAGTAAAATTAACACATTGATTTCAGTTGATGCCACATTGTCACAAAGCAGCTTTACAGAATCCGGGTCTGAATAATGAATGTTATTTCTTGGGATGACATCAGTGACCTGAGCTACATTTTGTATTATAATACCAAATGCAACATATTCTCATTATGGTCATACGTTATTCTCACAGTCCACTCTTATCTCACTGCATTGCTTTATCTGTCTGTCTGTCTGTCTGTCTGTCTGTCTGTCTGTCTGCAGGGTATGACAGTGATGTTGCTAGGGAGAAGGTCACTGACTACACCACTAAGATCTACGCAGTGAGCATCCGTGACATGTCCGGCACCAAACCTCACCAGCAGCAAAGGGAGGCATCGGCTGAGGAGAGGTACAACTCCATTTCAGTTTCTCTCCTTGTCCCCATCCCTCTCTTTCTCTACTGTATATATAAAGTAGTGCACTTCTATGGGAAAGTCACATTCATTTAAGGCCCAGGACACAAGCCAATGTTCAAGGAATAGATCTTAAAACAAGATAATATCTATGATCTTTATAATCTTTATTATAATCTGGCAAAAGTAAAACCTACTTTTTTAGTATCGTAAAATTAATTGTTTGTACTGTGAAATAGAATATGTTTAAAAGTCTTACTTTGTAATAACAAAAAGACTTTCAGAGCTACATCTGAGGTTTTAATAAGAATATCTTATTAATGTGTGTTTGTTTATTTATCTGGAATACAATAATCTTATTCAGAAACTCAAATATGCTGAAATGCTCATATTTGGTTGCTCTCAAGAAAATGTCATTTCTTGTTGCTGTCTTTGTTGTGAGAAACAACTAGAGCCAGGAGTACAACAGTGTCACACCCAAGCCATGGTCTGTCCCCAGTACTCACCAGTGGCCTGACAGCATCTGACCTCCATTTGGTGTGTCCCAGGCCATTGGCGGGGTTGGAGAAATTTAGAATGCTTTAAAATACAAACTTTAAAACTTTTGCCAAGTTTTAAGAATATGTTTTTATTCCAAACTTGCAAAACTGATGTGTGTGAGAAGTTAGTAGAAGAAATTAGTATAAATTTAATATTGTCAGAAGCGTGATTTTACAATATTGTGCAAAAGTCTATTTTTATATTTGAAAACTTGACTGGGTTTATGTGTCAGTGTGTTGGTTTCACCGTTTCCAGACCTCTCCTCTGTCCACACACAGTATTACCTGTAGTTGCCATCAAATGCCTGGTTTGGCCTTCCTTACATTAAATCAGGTGGAGTTTCACACATTCATGCAATGGCTGGAGGCCTGAAGAGGAGATCTGGAACCAAACCTGTTCTTCTAACCAGCTCATAACAACAGTATCAATGACTTATCAAAGATCTTGTTGCATTTATTCTAATGGTAACTTGTGTTGTTGCTGGCAGATTTTTTGCACAGTACTGTAGATATGCAGGTCATGACTGTGTGCTCCTCAAAGTTATTCAAACATCGCTGATGCTCTTTGTGTTTTACTTTGCATTCCTTTGGAGGCAGGGCATTGTCAAGTAAGTATCTTTTGAATTATTCCATCAACAGTATCTCACTGAAGGAATAAACTCTATTAAACTCTGCTGTGAAACTTGCTTTTGACAATACATAATGCAAACTTAATTAGAACATGCTATATTAAGTTATGGTTCTGGAGAGACAATCCATTCACGTGCATCTTGCCTCCACTGCCCCACACACACATTTTCATTCATTCACTTGAATTCCTTGCTCCAGGTGGGCAGCACGAGAAATCCTTCTCAAAATCATGATCATGTCAGGCTTGTTTGCCGCTACATAAGTATTTCCATTATAACAAACAATAACTGTAGTTCAGTTTGCTTGATCATGAGTTTTATCCCATTTGTATTCATATTTTTAGATTTTTTGCATATTCATAGTAAAGGGATGTAACAAATTTAAATTGTATTCCACTTATACCAAGATGTTGCAATGGTAACGCCTCCTGTATATAACCCGCTAATTGGCCTCAATGGAAATTCCTTGTTGTTGGACATAATAGGACCTTATCTCTGAAAATAATAATAGTTCACACACATCAACGTGTCTTTAATATTTACTGGAAGATTTTTTAAAAGAATTATTTAAATAGTTCAATGACAATTAAAAAAAAACCATTTGGACCCTTCGATGTTTAAGTCTTTTTGTTGTTGTTTTTTGCAATTTTTTTCTACAAATTGAACTTTTAGATTTTTTTTTTTTTTTACATAAACAAGAAAAAAATCAATAGACTGCATTTTGAATTTGACTTTTTATGGTTTTATGTTTGGTTGTGTAGGCCATGAGTTTTCATGAGTTTCTCTATAGCATCTCACTCACTGAAAACATGCCCTTAAGGGGAATGAACATGACATTACCCGTTTATAACTCCTTTCTTTCGGGATACGCAATGTCAGAATGATGAACTGGCAGAATGATATCACTTTTGTCCGGTTTTTGATAGAAGCATAGAAGGGAGGAGAACTCTTGTGAAATAGATTGTAGGATACTAGCCAATCATTGGCACAAGCTCACTCACACTAGCGCTTCACTTAAACAGATGTTTTAGGTGATTTTGTGGTTTTGGATTTAATTTTTCAAACAAATTGAAGGCTCTGCAGCAAATCGTGATGATAACCATATTCCGACATTGTCTGGGGTTAGAAAAGCCACTGCTTATGTATCTGTTTTTGCCTTTAGCTTGTTACTGTAAGTGATATTGGCAGCTGTCTATGTATTTCTTTACTATTTAGCTTAATAAAATCTGACCAACTCCCCAAGCCATAGTCCCCAAAAATATAATCAAACGTCTGATCTGCCTCAATAGTCTAATAAACTAGTTCCAAACCCAACCTGGGAACCCACTGCCCTTTAAAGGTCAGGAATTCAACTCATGAATATTACCACTGGTCTAACCTTTCAGCTTTGATTAGTTTAGTTTGTCCAGCGTCACATTATTTGCTGCTAAAGGACATTTGTGTGCTGAGAAAGATCAGATACTCGTATTAGGCTGGAGGCTACTACGTCAGGGACACCATGACAGTGGCGAATACGTTTCTTGCATTCTGCTAATGCGACAAAGTGATGACTAGAAACACAGAAAATCTGTATTTTCGAATATCTACCATCACTTTTCACTTTCCAACACTTCCATTACACCTCAACTACCATTCATGTACATACACATCTTGCGTAATGATCTCACATTATCATCTTACGCAAATATGTGAAAATAGGACGCACCAAATGGTTACAGGATCGTGAATGCCTAGTTAAAAGCAGTATATCTCCAGATTTGAAGTACTATCTACTTCAAACCAAGTGCAAAACCATGAAAGCAATTTGCCTTTCGCATGGACAGCGTCTTGTCTTCCTTGTTTTTCATCTTGCACATCATCCACTGCATCCATGCCTTTGCTTTCTTCGATGTGTCCTCTTTTGTCAAGACGTCTACTGATGAAGTCTCTTTCCTTGTCTCTCCATGGCTCACCTTTCTCATAGTGCACTTTTGCCCCAGGGACTCCAGGGTATGATACCTTCTTAATCAAAGCACAAACCAGTGCTACCTTCCTCATTCCACCCTCGCTCCCTCTCTGAGCCGTTATCTCTCCAGCATGCCCAAAATAAAGAACGAAAGAGCATGGTTTGCTATGCCCAGAGAACAAATGACTAGCTGTAATGCTTCCTAGAGCGCCTTCTAGGTCAGGGGTTCCCAAATAAGTAGTCGTAACCCATCGTCTTTTTTTTAAAGGTCTATGTGAAAACTAAAGTATCAAGATTAGAATATAAGATGTGTTTGTAGAGGAAGTCTTTGTTTTTTGAGGTGTTGTTGATTAGCTGAATTCCATACAAATACAAGCCTTATTCCTCAACTTCTGAGATTAAATCTAAATTTAGGAAAAGTTGACATATCATTATCCAGGTGCTCGTCTTTTTGTAGAGTCATTGCACTGAGGACTAGGGAACTTAGTAAATGAGAGATAATGAGCGAAATGAGGCAAAATGCTTTAAAACTTTTGGCTATAATTCTTACAAAAAATGTAATTGTCTGAATTGTCTGGTAGGATTTGGCAGGAGCATTTACACTGACATTATTTGGCGTTTTTTGATCATAAGATAAAAAGAAGGCTGGATGGACTGGATACGACTTAGAGTCTAGACTTAGACTCGGCTTTATTGTCGTTCAGAATTGTTCACAGACGGAAGGAAATTTTGTTTATAGTAATTTGGCAGCATACCAACAATAATATAATATATAAATAATATATTAAAAAAATATAAAAGTCTCTGACATAGCAGCATGAAGGTGCAAATTTAAAACATGAGTGATTCAGTGAAACGTAGTTATATTGCACAGAGTATTGATATTGCACAAGGGAGACAACTGATGTTGCAAGAAGACAATAATGCAGTTCTATATAATATTACAGACAATGTAATATGATATAAATGTCACAAAGGAGACAAACATGATGTAATATCCAGGAAAAACATGGTAATGGCAGAGTAGTAAGATGGCTAGCACCAGTACATGGAAGATCAAAGGTTCTTGTCCATGCAGGTTCAACACTGCTTTAAAAAATACCTTATGTTATTTCTAGTTATTCATCTTTTCCTCATTTAACTTGGGAAATGCTTCTAAACAACAACCCCGGGGGTTCTCAAATGCTGCAGTCCCCGATACTAGCCAACACAAGAATATATTAGCTGAACTAACAGAATTGGTAGTTAGCATGTTGAGGTGTCCAGTTGTAAGCATGTGCTAGCCTTTACCCTATCAGAGTAGGCGTTATTGCTAATGAGTGAAATTGGCAGTGGTTAAAAATAGGGAGAAACTTGGGAAACAATTAGAAACCTCCGAAAACCAGGTTTCTTTCCATTTCCACCAGTGAGATATCCAAATCCCAGTGTTTATGTCGCTTTAGGCAGTACTCCAGAAAGTCCATACAACCAGCTTCTCCACATTTCCATCAGAAGGTTCTCAGAGTGTTTGTCCCAGTTGTCATAAATGATTGGAGCTAAGTGGCATTGATACAGAGCCATGGAATTTGGGAACCTCTGCCCTAGACAGTTTGTGCATGAGCCCTTTGACCGCAGAGTGGTCCCTCACATTGACTAGGCCAGTTCACCCCACTAAATCTTTTCCTTGGCTTTGTCTGCTGCGTTGAAGAGGATCCAGGTAAAGTCGGATTTATGTGTTCATCTTGACTGTGCCTCCAACTTCTAATGTTTTTCTGGACAATGGCCATAAGAACTTGTACTTTTCCCATTCTACATTTGTCCCATTCATGATGCTTGCACACTTCATGACATTTCCATACAAATTAATAAACTTTAAAAATAAAAAAAGACCATTTTCATTTGAGGCTCACCTATTTTGGAATTGCGAGTCAACATTTGTGTCCTATGAAATCTTCTCTGGACTTATTTTTGTTCTTAAGTGATAAAATCACCTGATTGTGCACAATTGTATTGTGGCATTGAAGAGTCCTTAATGGCTGTTTATGTGGTAAACTGAATACAGCATTAAAGGTGGTCTTTATATTTATACATTTGACTCAGGTAACCAGATGAGCAAATAAAAAGGATTGGAAGTGTATAAAGTGAACCTGTCTGAACCAATGCTTTAAGCAGATTACTTCTTACATATTAAACCAGATTTAACAATGTACATATAATCTTTGAGTAAGCTTTTAAATGCATTTTATAAGACGAAATTTATTTAAAATAACATTTTCAGTCCAATGTCTTTGTTTTGTAGACGTATGCAATTTAACACCAACAGCAAATGTTACCTTTTAATGAAAGTCTGGGGTTTTTGGAGACGTCTTTTCACATTTGATGGACTCCTCTTTAGCTGAGTTTACTGGGGCAGCAGATCCTTGAAATATTGGCAGTTGTTTGACCAACTGCACCACTTGTAAATGATACTCCTCAAAATTGATTTATTTGTCAAATAATTTAGATATAATTCAGCCTTTAGCTTATGTGCAAGATGATTTTTGTAACATCATGTACTTCAAGTAAATGCTATTTTCTCTTGGCATTATGATGAAATGTTTTACGTAGAACTAATAAATACGCCTTTTACTCAGAAAAATGTACGAAAGAGTGATGTAGAATTATGTTGGGCTCTAAAAGACTGAAGATGAACTGTTCCGATTATAAAGAACCAAAAACCCACCTAACAAGTGATTGCTTGATTTCAGTTATTGATTCATGATTAAAGAATGATTTGTTATTTGACCTCGGCTTTATTCAGTCTTACTGTTGCATTAATTCTGTTTCATTACCCTAATGTAGATTTGGCACAAATGTTCACTTGCAGCTCATCATATGAGGCGTTTTTTTTCCAGTGCTTAAAATATGAATTTTGTGAAACAACAACAAAGAATTCAGAGCCATTTTTGCCTTGTGTGTTTTTGTGACATTGTGTGTGTGTATGTTTGTCTGTGTGTAATAGGTAAAACCGTGTGTACAGTTTGTTTGAATGTATACTTATTCACACTCACTCTTACTGAGATGTTATGCCTACAGCTTGCAAATTTACTGTTTAAGATGTCTGGTATATTTTGAGTTTGGTAGCATGTACTCAATACACAAACATTTTCTCCCACATTTTAATATCAACACAAAATTGATTTTCTTTGACATTATTGTTGTCTTGTTCATATTTAGATGTTGTTAATAGTTGCTATTGTGTCAAATAATGTTCAGAAAGGTCTTGTACATGTACATGGTAGAAATATATTTAAATATCTAGAAACATCACAACCCTTTGCACTGAGAACAGTGTGTAGTTGAATGTTGTATAGAAAGTGTTAAATATATCTTTAAGATATTCTAGGAATTTAATAAGAAACAATGCAAATTAATAATTTATTATTATAACATAATGTAATAATATTTTATTGATTTGATTAATAGTTATTTGATTGGTTGATTGACTGACTGACTGACTGACTTACCCCTCACCCCCCACCCCCTCACCCCTCACCCCCCCCCCTCACCCCCACCCCCTCACCCCTGGCCTTTTGTAATGAAAACTGAATTGTCAATGTTAATCACTTTACCTGTCATTTGCATTAATGAACTATAAAAGACAGAAAATACATTAAGTTTAATTATAAACATGTGGCCTGAATGATGTATTCTTCAAGCTATTTTTATTTATGCAATTAATGCTATAAGAGGCTTGTTTTTATGTATGTATGTAATGTAATGTGTTTGTTCAGAAGATTTTACTCCATAATATTCTTAAAAGACATGGGTATAGACTTCATGATTAATTGAGCTTTTAAGTTTCTCCACATTTCATGAAATGTTTGCATGTTTTTGAATGTTGTAAATTAAAAAAAATAATAAAACTGGATTTTTTTTTGTTACAACATTTGGGATTATTGCAAATTATCAGTAATTGTAGAGTTATTTGTTTTCAGTCTATAACTTTCATATCTTTTTACTTTATGCTGCTTCCCTATCGGATTTGTTTCATTGTTATTCTTATATTACCCATGCTCTAGTAAAAATAAACCATTTTAATAAATTGCATTGTAAATATTGAAATAATTCATTTGTTAATAGAAATTCTTCAATATAAGTGTGATTTTGATTTTTTCTTGCTACGATTTAACACTAAATGATGATAAAAAAAATAAAATAACTTGTTAAACTGTTAAATACCCACAGGCCACCTGTAAGCCGTGCTGTACCTCTTCCCGAGAAGCTGCAAAAAAACAATGTCTCTAAGAAAAAGAAGCTGGTGGAGGTAATGAAATAATGCATATTAATAAAGTTTATTCGAACCTCAGCCTTAATTTATAGCACCAGCATTTTGCATAAAATATTACCTCACAATAAATACTTTTTTAGCATGAAAAAAAAGGGAAAGAGCTTTGTTTCCCAAAGGCAGCATGGTTTAATTTTCTGAAGCTTCTGAAGTTGCATTGTTTTGCTGTGTATTTCAGGATCTGGTGTTAGATCATGTATTTGGATTCAGGGGCTTTGATTGTCGGAACAACCTTCACTACCTCAACGATGGCACTGACATCGTTTTTCACACTGCAGCTACAGCCTTGGTTCACAGCCTTACCCTGGGTATGTCATAAATGCATTTTAAAAGTCCTTCAATATATGTACTGTATGTATTTTCTATGATATAAAAACCATAGATATATTTATAATCTATATTTATAATGTATTCAAATAGATATTGTTGCCGTCTGAACAAATTTCATCTCAAAAACCTGATTTTATTTTTTTTATTCAGGCTTTATACTATGAAGTATTTAAGCTATTTTTTATTTAGATAAAATGCGAGTTCAAACTACACTTCACATTGAATAAAATATGTAAATGTGAAAATAATTTATTAATAATTTATTGAAAATTTAAAACAGATGGATGTACATTTTAATGTAATTGAAAGACTTTGAAAGAGTTTTGTTTGTACTTTTTTAAAAGTCATTTTTGGCCATTTCTGCCAAATTAAGAGTTCATGAAACAAACAAAATAATCAAAATAGCTGATTTATAGATAGATAATAGATTAAATAAATAAATGCCATTTCCTTTTCTGTACAGTTCCTGTAGTTTTTAAGTAGCAGGGATTTTGCAGTATGAACAAGCTGTTAAATATACAATATCAAATATCCTTTTTAGCATCTGATCAGAGTTTATGTTGTCTCATGTCAGGAACACAGAGTTTCTACCTGGAGCACACAGATGACATCCTCTGTCTTACTGTCAACCAGCATCCTAAATACAAAAATGTCATCGCTACTGGACAAATTGGTAAGTGTAAGTGTAAGTGTTGTAAAAACATGAAGTAGTTTTAGTCACATCAGTGTTTCTTCTACAAATTCTGGGCACTGCATGGCTGGAGGCTGGAGGCTGGAAATGTGGCATCTGTTGTAACTTTTTCCATTCTATGCCCAATTTCATACCACCAAGTAACCAGAGAAATGCCTCTTTAAAGAAACATTTAGTAATTCTTATGTGGCTATTGGCTAACAGGCTATAAACTAATGAGAATGGACTGGTATCATTCTTGAGTGAAGTGTTCCTTTAAAAATTTCATTCATCCTTACCTATGTCTTACCATCTTCTCTGTAGAGTTTTGCCTCAACACTTAAACACTTGTTTGGCAGAAAATCCCATAGATTTACACACTTCTGATAAACTTTCTCTTGTGATTGGAGCGTCACAGGTTCAGGTCCCAGCCCAGGTTCCTCCAAGGTCCCATTTCTGTGAAGTATTTTGTGTGTTGGGCTGTGTACACAACGGCAAATAGTCACTTTAACTTTTCCACGTAGTCAATATGTGGTGTTAAATTGCATACACTGGACATTGGAGTGAAAATGTTATTTTAAATACATTTTGTCTTATAAAATGCATTTAAAAACTTACTCAAAGATTATATGTTCATTGTTAAGGCTCAGTCAGGCCGAAGCCCATGTTTAAAACTACGACTACTAGATGTTGCTGTTAAAACACTGAAGTTGTTTCCATTCGCATGACTTTTTAGAATAAATGTAAATGAAATTAGAGTATGAGTAGGATTGAAAATCTCTGCATTAGGAGACGACGCTGTGAATCTTTTTTTTTTTACTAAATTGAACCTTTTTTCTGCAGCAAGAGAACTCTGCACAGAAAAGTCTATGTAAAAATGACTGTGCTTTTTCCCAGGAGCCACTCCTTCAATTCATGTGTGGGATGCCATGAGTAAACAAACCCTTT
This sequence comes from Lepidarchus adonis, assembly GCA_037576955.1. Taxonomy (NCBI): domain Eukaryota; kingdom Metazoa; phylum Chordata; class Actinopteri; order Characiformes; family Lepidarchidae; genus Lepidarchus; species Lepidarchus adonis. Next base: position 3,380,998 of record JBBIGC010000082.1, on the reverse strand, counting down.
CCATAATGCGCTGCTGTCATGCAAAAGGGGTCGGCTATGTCAACTTCAGTGCCACAGGCAAGCTGCTTGTGTCTGTGGGCATTGAGGCAGAGCACACCATCACAGTGTGGCGTTGGCAGGAGGGTAAGTCACATCCACCACCTGTGTTATGCCCAGCACTTCTGAAAAGCACAAAGCTGGAATGATCCATTTACCTGGAAAACTTAAGCCCAAAGTGGTGTTTTTCCAATTGTAAGAGCCCTTTTGGCTCATCTCCGATGGAACATGCCTGACTCTTCAACAAGGCCCAATATTGGTGCAGATGCTGGTGTCTATTCTTTAATAGAACATCTTTAGCTAATTAAATCATTTCTGTAGCATTTATGAAGAAAATAACCATACAGGGGACAAAGTCTTGCAACTAATGCATTGATATGAAGCAGTGATATACAGTATCTCACAGAAATTAGTGCATGCTATTTCATGGAAAAATACAGAAGATATGACACTTTGATACAATGTAGTCAAGTACAGCTTGTAATTTTGCTGTCCCCTCAAAATAACTATATAATGTCTAAACCGCTTGTCCAGCACCTTTACCCTTAGTTACCTTAGCAAGGCAGTGGTCGTCTTGGAGGTGTTTGTGGTCATTATCATGTTGGAATACTGCTCTGTGGCCCAGTTTCTGAAAGGAGCGGGATCATGTTCTGGTTCAGTTGGCATTCATGGTTTCCTCAATGAACTGTATCTCCCCAGTGCCGGCAGCTCTCATTCAGCCTGAAACCATGACACTCCCACCACCATGCTTGACTGTAGGCAAGACACACTTGTCTTTATACTGTTCACCTTGTTGTCGCACCACTCGCTTTACCCAATCTGAACCGAATACGTTTATTTTGTTCTCATCAGACCACAGGATCCAGTAATCAATAGAGAGTTCTTTGCCATGAGGTGCCATGTTGAACTTCCAGTGACCAGTATGAGAGAGGGTGAGAGCGATAACAGCAAATTTAACACACCTGGTCCCCCATTTACACCTGAGATGTTCTATCACTAATAGACATGACACCAGGGAGGAAAAATGGCTAATTGGGCACAACTTTTGTTGCCAGCGGTTTAGACATAAATGGATGTGTGTTAAGTTATTTTGAGGGGTGCAGCAAATTTAAACTTATTATAAATTTACACATTTATACAAGCTGTACACTGACTACATTACATGGTATCAAAGTGTCATATCTACAGTGTTGTCCCATGATAAGTTATAATAAAATATATCTAAAAATGTGAGGTTGTTTTTTCAAATGTTCTACTCTTTTAAAATTCAGCCAAACGTCTCTCATTCATCTTTAACCTTTACTTAATCACTTGATCCCTTAATCTTCAAGCACTCATTGACATAATGCAGAGTGCATAGATGTATCAATGACTGTATGTTGCTTAGTCCCTGAGGCAGCAAAGCCATAACATTTCCACCACCATGTTTCACAGATGCTATGGGGTTCTTCTCTTGAAATGCTGTTTATTAATTTACGTAAATAAATACATTTTCATATGGTACCCTTATTGCAATGTGCAATGCAATTGCATTTGGGAAAGCGGACATTGCTGCACATTGCCTTTTGATGTACAATTAAACAATACAATTAAACATAATCAGATTTTTCTTGTATTTGCTTAATTAGCTTTAATGAACAATTTTATTATTAACATTTATGTGTCGGCTAATTCCCGCTGGTAACAGCCGGTTGCGAGGAACCCCAGGGTCGTCTGTAGCTGTATTTGTAATGGGATTTTGTGATTCTATCTGGAGGGTCTCTCCAACATTGAACCCAGTTCAGCACATTGCTCCAGCACATAGATTAAAGTTAAGATTTGAGTTGGATTATACGTTTGACCCAACAATGATCCTTAGCAAAGTAATTCTTATAATCAGCAACTTTTAAAATGATGCTCACCAGTTACTTTCCTAATTAAAATAAAGGTTGATTGACTGACTTTGTTTATAGTCCCTACATAATAGTTAGAAATTCCTTATGGAGGTTGATTGTGTAGTTAAATTTGACATGTTGGAGACAAACTAGCAAAACATATTGTGTGGACTACTGTATGAGTCATTCGCTCCCTTTTCTACTCTGTGGCTTCTCTTGCCAGGGGCCAAAGTGACCAGCAAGGGCAGCCACCCCGACAGGATCTTTGTGGTGGAGTTTCGTCCAGACTCTGATTCCCAGTTTGTGTCAGTGGGAATCAAGCACATCAAGTTCTGGACACTGGCGGGTGGTTCCCTCATGTATAAGAAGGGAGTCGTCGGTTCAGTGGAGGACGCCAGGATGCAGACCATGCTGTCTGTAGCTTTCGGTGCTGTAAGTGCCCAATTATGTTTACTCCCCTGCAAGTTAAAGTAGTTATTTGCCATAATGCAAAATATTTGTGATTGCAGTTGCGCTATTTGACATGTGCTGTAATTGTGAATGTGTTTTTCTTACATTTGGTTTATTGTTTTCGTAAAAATGTATGATTTGATTATTCTTTTAGAATAACCTGACTTTTACGGGGGCCATTAACGGAGACGTATATGTGTGGAGGGATCACTTCTTGCTGAGGGTGGTGGCCAAAGCTCACACTGGACCGGTCTTTACCATGTATACCACTCTAAGGGATGGCCTTATTGTCACAGGAGGGAAAGAACGACCGTGAGAAACATCCTCATGTCCTGTATAATTCTGTGTGTGTGTTTGTATTTACCGTAATTTCCGGACTATAAGCCGCTACTTTTTGCACAAGCTTTGAACCCTGCGCTTTATAATCCGGTTCGG